>ML268829.1:17927-73449 GCA_005239495.1 Nicotiana undulata
AAATTTGGGGTGCGCCCCCCCCCCCCCCCCCCCACATCCCCTACGATCCAAAATATTTAAAAGCTAACTCCTTGCCACAAGTTTTACACTTAGCCTTATTTTCTAAAATTAGTTGAGTAAAAAATGGCCAAACATGAGATGTTTCCGTCCGTTTGGTAGGTTGTCTAGAAAAAGTAGGGACAGTAACATGAGTATCAGACGGGGCATCATTTGGATTATCACTAGTTGAGTTAACTTCAGGAGCAGGACTAGTGGGTGTATCATCATCCGATTGAGTTTCATCAAAATCTATTTCCTCATCATCATTTTCATCAATAGTTAGATTAGAATAAAAACATTCATTAATTCATGGTTTAATTCTTCACCAGCTCCAATATTATGGCAAAATTGATTCTCAGTAAATTGTAATAAACTATTATCGCTATCAAGAATAGCAGGTGTAGGACGAATACGGTATTTGTTTTGGGGAATCGGGGGAAGTGGAGGAGGAACAAAGTGACCACTAGATTCGCCACTCTTGGATTTCCCTTACTTTTACTAAATATTTTTTAAGGAAGTCATCTTAGTTAACCAAGCAATAGAAAATAAATAAAACAAACAAAACTATAATATTAAAACTTAAGAGTTGGAACGAGTTTACCGAATTGACAAACAACTTGTTGAAAATTGATTATCGCTGAAGACTTGAAGACTTCAATTCACCAACTTCGCAATGTTTTCACAAATTGTAACAATAAAGTAAGCAATAATAGCAATTATAGAAGAAAATTAGAGAGAGATTGATGATTTTGTAAGAAAAATGAAAGAATGAGGGGGTATTTATAGTTGAAAATAGGGAAAAAGTATAATTATAAAAAGTTTGGGGTTAAAATAATGTTGGGGGTTTAAATGGCTATTTTCTAAATAGACAACAACTATTTTTTAAAAGCCAACGACCACATTTTGGGTTGCCCAACAGAAAAGTTTTTTTTTTTTAAATTTTGACTGTTGGGACTGTTTGGGCACGCCAAGGACCGGTCCGGTCCCGAGCCTAGAGGTCCTTAAGTGAAGAACCGGCCCAGAACCCGGACCAGGCCTACGTACACGGTTCTAACCGTTTCAGGCCCGTTTCGGCCCAGAAGCCCGTTTGGCCCGCGGTCCCGGTCCTGGACCGGCCCACTTGCCACCCTTAATGGAAAGCCGTTATTACAACACCGATCAAAGGCGAGATAACATATTAACATTAGCCCAAGTCCCAACCATACACCAAGCATAATCACACACAAAAACACGAATGTACAGGAAGACCACTCTGAATACAAACAATAGAAATAAGTGATAATAAAATTATAAAAAATGTAGCAAACAACGGGATATCATGGTATGCTGTAATGGTGCTTACAAAGAAACAATACAGGCATGATGGGAAGAAGCATTCGATGATTATTTGGTGAAATAGCAAAGTAGCTTCAGAAGCCAACGTGAAGGGAGCTTTAAATTGATTTGAGTTTTTTTGTGCTGGGTGGGTTGTGGGGGTGGGGAGAGGCGCAAAAACTAGAAAAGAAGGAAATATTTTGTTAACATTAATTTTCTTTTCTTTTCAATTTTCATTTTTTAAAATAAATATTATTGTAGTATTTTCATCAAATTTGATGCATTAACTCGTTTTAGAGAGAATTTTGAAAGTACAAGAGGGGGGGGGGGGGGGGGAATTTAATTTTTTTTNAGGAAATATTTTGTTAACATTAATTTTCTTTTCTTTTCAATTTTCATTTTTTAAAATAAATATTATTGTAGTATTTTCATCAAATTTGATGCATTAACTCGTTTTAGAGAGAATTTTGAAAGTACAAGAGGGGGGGGGGGGGGTGAATTGACTATTTTTAATTATTTTACTAGTTGACTAGTTATGTAATTAGTCGACTAGAGATGGATGCGAAGTAATAACACAGCAGAAAGGAAAGACAACAATAAAAGTGCAGGAACTAAAGACACCAGAAGTTTTATACTGGTTCAGATTCAATGTGAATCCTAGTCCAGTCCCCTTGGGTTGCAAGGGTGTTCTCTTTCAGTGAATAATGTTCTTCGAGAATACAGAGATGGTGTAGTTTACACCTATGGCTATCTTTCAGTGACTCTCGATTTCTTTTTGATATAATGCCTCACCAGTGGTTTTCTCTCTTTCTTCTCTAACTTGTTACACAACAGATCTGTTAGAAGCTACAATGTTTGAATGTAGTAGAACAAAGAGAGGGTAATTGGTTCGANCGATGACAAAATAATATATGTATAAACATCAATTGACTTCCCTGTATATGATAGTCAACTTGTTCTGCTCCCCCTCAATAGTTGCTATAGTCGACTCGATCGTGCTCCCCCTAAAAAATTGCTGTTGTCGACTTGATCTGTATGCGCAACTTGCAATTTCGCTAGAGTCGACTTGTCCCGAATAGCTGTACCTGTGTTATTACATACATATTCTTTTCTCCTCCTTTTTGACATCAGCAAAGAGGGAATGCAAACCAAAATATGATTGATAAAAGGATTCATAGTTTTAAAACATCCATCGACTGGTGACCCAATCCAAGCACACAAAAATTATTAAAATAAAACAACAACAAAAATTGTCTGAAACATCCAAATTAGCGGCGCAGAAAGTATGTGAGAGTATTGCAAATCGCATCCTTCATCTGATCAAAGTTGGTTGTGGATGAGATGCTCATTCCATCATACCTGTCATGAATCTCCTTGAATGCTTTGACAGCATTCTCCCTGACCCTGAGAACTGCAACTCGAATTTTAGAAACATCAGATCTTGTTTCTTTGGAGATGGTATGGATGTCATCAACAGTAGACTGAGTGGCAGAGAGGATATCCTTAATCTCAGCTAGTTGAGAGCTAATGCACTGAAGCTTTTCAGCCAAATCAGAATCACTATGGCTAGTAGGAGAGACAGAGGGTTTGGATTTAGATTCGATTTGGGCAGACTTGACTTCATTCTCTTGTTACTTGACCCATGACACTTGAATACACACATAACCCATACTAACGAAGGCTCTAGAGTTGTAAGACTTAGAAACCATGATAGAGGGATAGTCAGAGAGAGGAATATTGTGGGCTACCAGAATGTGGGTAATGGCCAGACCATAAGGCAGATTAGTGGGGCCTTCAACACTCTCAATCATGAAATTAATAACCCAGGAGGACATCTTGACTTTGAGTTTAGTCACAAGGCTGTAGACAAAGAATGTGTCCCTAAGAGAGAAAGTGGAGAAGGAACCAGTGCGAGGAAGCAGAGAGGTAACAACGATATGGTCTAGAACACGAGTTTCAAAACTCACATCACTAGGGCCTAATTGGTTTGGAAGGGAATCATAGGGATTCCCAGCAATGCATCTTTTTGCTTGATCAAAAGAAATTTCAAAATCGTTAGGCCATGAATTTTTAAAAAGCATAGGAAAAGCAGAGCACTTACACTAAAAAATTGAGTCAAATAAAGCACAGTCAAGGACAATACGTTTCCCTAGCACTAAGGATTCCAACCTATCAGGCTTACTAGACCGAAGATTTGCATAGAACATTCTAACAAGGGGTTCATAACCTTAGGCACAGGAACAGAGAAAAACTTAGACCAACCTTGATAAACGAAGAGGTATTTTACCTTGAAATTGAGGGCTTCCATATCATCAAGATTGACTATACTCCCATGGGCAATAGGCTTATCCTTCAGGGCGACAAAGAACTCTCTATTTGGGGAATCCCAGAAGTTTAGGTCAGATTCTAGGGCACTGGAAAGATCGATTTTAGATTTCTTTGGAGTAAGCGAAATATGGGCTTCTTCCATTGGCCGTTTCCCTAAGGATTTTCTCCTAAAGGTTGAGAATGATCAGAAAAATCCGTCTGAGAAGAGGCAAATCCTTCAGATTGTTCGGACCCTAGGTCCACTTGCTCAGGAGGTTGAACAAGGGTTTTAGTTCGAGAACGAGTGCTTTTTCTGGTAGAGGCGAAAGGAGTTTTAGGGTGTTTAGCCATTGAATAGAGTTTTGGAAGAGAGGGTTTCTGAGAGGGCTTTCTACTTGGAGAAGATGACAATTGATTGAAAAGGGACTAAGGCATTAAGAAGGCGATTTTTGACGGTTGAATGCAGAAAAGGAAAAGTTGTCATGTTAGAGGACGCGGTGATTGGGTTTCCTTATTTGAACTCTGCAACTGATGTGAAAAGAGAGGAAAAGGAGGAAATCGGAGGCGCAGTAAATGATTACAAAAATTAAAAACTTTTAGCACACATAAGTCAGATAATGACATATTGGTCCTAATTTTTATTTCTAATGCATATTATTCCAAGAAGTTTTCTTAACAGGCAGAATCTTTCTTCTAATAGGGGATTAGTGAAAATATCAGCTAATTGATCATTAGTTCCTACAAATGCTATTTCAATATTTCCCTTGAGTACATGATCTCTAATGAAATGATGTTTAATCTCTATATGATTTGCTCTAGAATGATGCACAAGATTTTTAGAAAGACAAATAGCGCTAGAGTTATCACAGAAAATTTGAATAGGTTTAAAATAAAGTTCATAGTCACCGAGTTGATGTGACATCCAAAGTAACTGAGCACAACATTGTCCAATAGCTATACATTCAGCTTTAGTTGTGGATAGTGCGACTGATTCTTGTTTCTTACTGTTCCATGATACTAAAGCTTTGCCAAGCAATTTAAATGTTTCACTTGTACTTTTCCTATCTTCCTTGTCACCTGCAAGATCAGCTGTCGCGCCCCCCTTTTTCCTCGCGGAGATCGGGTTCAGGACATTTGGGTTGAGGCAACTCTTTCCTTTTGGGAAAAGGGGTTTGCATTTTTGGAGAGTCGCTACCTAACGATTTTAACGGTGTGTTAGGGCACCTAGGGGTTCATTTACAACTACGTTGCTAACCAGAGATAGGGTAAGGGCTTGAAATTATCCCAAGGGGAAGGTGTTAGGCACCCCTCAGGATCCACAAGTGTGGTTCCTGCCAAATGGTTTTTGTGAATTTGTACAGTTTAGAAAATAACAAGTAAAGGCTCAAGTAAGAGGGGATTTAAAGCATGCATGTGTCTGAAAATGATTATAGAACGACTAAATTTTGAAAAGAGTTATAATCTAATATTTAAAGAAAGGGATATCCTATGTTTATAACAATATGGATCACATCAATGCAATACCCGGTATGACACTCTTCGAAGAAGGGCTACACGTGGTATTAGCGCGTCGGTCATCATATCCATATTCTACCCTTTCCCACCCCGTGAAGGTGTTTAAAGCGCGTGTTGGTCACGAGCTCTATTGCGTGCTATTATCCGTCCCTTCCTATCAGTCCCGGAGGAGGTTAGGACTACTATCCTAAAGGGGTAGGTACTAGGCAGACCCTCAGGTTTAAAGGGGTAAAATTCTTAGGCGATAAGCAAAGAACATGTAGGACTGCAGTTAGTGGGAAACACACAGGAGCATATAGGAGGCTCAGATTTACCTCCGCAAATAATGCATATAATTAGCACGACTCAAACACGTATAAGGGCAGTATTGTTAATTAAGATCCTAAGACATGGTGTCTAGGTGAATTCAGAGGATAAACAGACATGTAGTTTTGTTATTACTTGAAATCCCTAATCAGTTTGCCTACTGATTGAAAGAACCTGTTAGCATTAAACAACACACACAAGAAAGAGACGTACTTCCAGTTTTAGAAATTTAATCCCCTAAGGCTTGCCTAGGCGGGGGACAATGTATCAAAATTATTAGAGAAATTGTTGCAGATTGTTACCTAAACATGTTGTTCTAGGTTGTTCAGAACACACACGTATTACCAGTTGTTTTAGAGAGAACTGAGTGAGGTTGTTTATACCTTTTATATGCATCAGTAATTAGACTAAGTGTAGTTGAGCGATTAGGACCCTATAAAATGATATCTAATGCACAGGTAAGGCAGGATTATTTATATGCAGAATTCTTAAAGAACAGGTTATCTAAATGCACAACAGTCTAGTGTTAATCATGGTTTCAGAAGATACAAGCGTGACAATTTACCTTTTTTATGTTGTTTAGCCTAGGACATGATTTCTAAGTGCATATCATTGTGAGGAATGATTATAGAGATAAAAAATTATTGGCATATTTCTCCCAACACAGAATTTCTAAATGATATGGCAGTAACGTCAAAATAACATGCTGAAAAACAGTATTCATAACAGTATGTCAAAGTGCTGAAAATAGTAGGCAGGATACCTAGGGACATGGCATCTAATAAATGCTTTGCATATTGGTCCTAAACAGGAGTTCTATTGCGCAAATAGGAAATGTAAACCTAAGGACATGATTTCTACCCTTTGTAGCATGTGTAATTATCCCTTTTCCCCTTTTCACTATCCATCCCCCAGAGTTGTTTAAAAAAAGTTAATACAGACCAAGGTTTATGAATTACATAATTGAAATAAAGGAAAACAAGAAGCTATACCATAGGGAGCCCACAGATAGGCCCAAGTCCTCCAAACCTCAGTTCCATATAGTGTTTCACATCCTTTCATAATCCGGGTGTAACAAAGTTCCCTAAGGACCTCAAGGGCTCCCGGTCAATGCTCACACCCAGATTTAGTAACCAAGAATTGAACATGTACAGTGTGGAAGTGCCAGCCTCAGTGTGTCAGAGTTTAGAGGGAGCTCAGGGGTCCCAAAGTAGTGCTCACACTGAGGGGGCATAACTTATAGTCTAAGAGTAAAGTGTAGTGCAAGAGAGGATTTGAAAAAGAGTTGAGTAAAAGAACTTTTCTAAAGAATAATTTATTTTTGAAATAGTTTGCAAAATGGTAAGTGAGTATTTTAGGAAAACAGTTTCAGAACCATCAACCAAAACCATCAACCAGAACCAACAGCACCCAGTGCATAGATAATACAAGCAAGGAAACAGGGATTGGGACACATATATTAGGATACACGTTAGCATTAGAGAAGTACTAGAGTATCACAGACTGCTATAGAATTTAGTCACGAGCACAATTGTTCACCAAAAGAATTAAATAGAATCAGACTGGTAAAGGACAACATACATAGTTACACATAGTTACACATAGGTTCAGGAAAAAAGTTTGGAGTATAGCATGTGTTCAAGATTACATGGGAACTAGGTAACACATAGTGCAATTGTAGTACACTAGGGATCACAAAAGACATAAGCAGAATCACATTGAAACATACAAAGGGTAGCACACATGCTGAAGCTAAAGGGGAAAAGTACTACGAACTAAAACAGCAGAGTATACAAACTAGTAGCAGGTAGGACAACAGAACCACAAATAGAAGCAAGTTAGGAATAATATGAATTGAAATACCCAAAGAAACATATTGTTTTGGAACTTTTAAATGTAAATTGGAAACATACCAGTTTGAAGATAGCAAATATAGAGTAAGGAGTAAGCAAATAGAATGACTAGTCTTGGCTTTCAACCGACTAGTAATATCAAGCAATCAAGGGAAGAGCAGTAGAATGTGTGTGTGAGTAAGAAAGAGTAGAAAAGATGTCCCCTATGCTAATGAGAGTAGAGGCATTTATAGTATTAAACAGGCCGAAGAAATAAGGTAAGAAGCACTAATTTAACAGAGTTTTAGGAAGAACCCCAATCAGAATCAATTAAAGAACCAGACTCCTTTTAATCAGGGAGTCATAGTTCAAACGGATACAAGTTGTATTAAACAAGGAAAAGAATCAATTACAAGACTGATTTTACCATATTAGGAGTAGTAAAAGCATGTGGCACGTAATAAAGACTAAATGCAAAATATTTCAAGTAAGGAAAGTATATGTCAAATAATTAACGGCATATTTGTGCCCATAAATAAGGTGGAGTACAATTTTAATTCTGAAAATTGGTTCAAAGAATCACGAATGAGATCAATACTAACTAAGGAAAGTATCACACAAACAAGGAAATAATTCAAAAATCAATAGAGAGTTATAAGGAAAATACACGAAATCACAGATTCAAGGAAGATACTACAACTTTACGAAAAATGCACAGAACCAGTAATCAATAAAACGAATAATCGGACTTATTAGTCGATAAATAGTATGAGTTGAAGAAAAATGAGAGAAACCCTAAGCAAGTAGTTAAAAGAACAGTATAAATTCAGAAACCTTAGCAACAAATTTAGAGCAAGGAGCATAGAACACATAGGACATTCGTGAAAGTCCAGAATGTTCATGAGGGACCTGCAAACAACATTGCATACAGACTCAAACCTTCAAATCGAACCCATAGGTATTAGGTTTTCTTAACTAAAATGAATCGAACAAAAGAAAAGACTCAGGTGATGTTTAAACATGCTAGAAATTACAAAGTAATTGCTAAAAATCGAAAGAAATTGTTTTGCAAAAGGGTTTTGAAACCCTAGTTAGGAAAATGAAGAAATCGTTTGAAATCGAAGAAATCTTTTGAGGAAAACGTATGAGAACCTTAAAAGACGCATAGATCCATCACAGATCTAAAAGAATCGGAAGATTCAGAAGTTAGGGTTTAAAAGGTGAAGATGAAGAACCGGCCTAGAAACCCATCGGTTTAGGCAAAAGATGAAAAGATCTTACTCAAAATCGATCCCTGAAGGCCTGAAGCAAGCAGGAACAAACTCCTTTGAGGGCCTTAGGGATAGCATTACCGGCGTAAAAGAGCCATAAGAGGCAGGAGGATGGTGAGTATTCCATGGCCTCCGGCGAAGAGAAGGCCGAAGAAGACGAAGGGCCTCATCAGAAGCTGAGAGGAGACTAGAAGTCTCTAGAGAGTTAGAGCTTTAGAGAGAGAGAGTAGAGAGATGAGAGACCGAGTGAAATGAGGGGTTGGGGGGGGGGGGTTAGTCTTAGTTAATTATGGTAACACTAATCTGGGCCGTTGATTTAATTTGATCAACGACTCAGATTGGTTGTAGTGTTGAGCCGGGTAGGAATTTGGGTTTTGGGCTGGGTTAATTGGATCAGATGGGTTGGGGTATGGGTTCAATTTAGGCTATAATTGAGATTTAAAAGTGGCTATTAGTTAAATACCCATAAAAAATAGATAATTAATTAATAAAAATAGCTAGTAATTATAAAAAGTGAAATTAATGCTAAGTAAAATGAAATTAAGGTGATTAGATAATATTAAAAAAAATATAAAATGCCAAATTATTTATTTAAATGGTGTAAAATGTATAATTGGGCCATAATTATAAAATCACTGTAATTAGAGCTAAATAATGCCAAATTGGCTAATTTACAAAATAATTAAATCACAATAGGATTAAAATACTGTATTGAGGTGGGAAATATTTGAAAACTATCTGTAATACAATTTATGTATAATTATTGAATAAAACTACTCAATAAATTGGAAAAGAAATTAATAAAATATGGGAAATTATGGGGAAAATGCCAGTTATTATAAAAAGCGATTTTGAAGGCATATATGCAAATTTTAAAATGATTTGAGAAAAAATTGGGTATCAACAACTTCCCCTCTTTACCCGGGAAGGGTGAAAGAGTTATCGGGTAAAGATATGATGGCCAATTTTGACCGAGTGAAATGGTTTAAGAATTTTAGGCCGCACCCTGGTTTCTGAGTTGCCTACATATCCCTGGTTTTACTGGAATTAGGCCGTATGTATTTCAGGAGTCATCGACGAAGTATACCGATGAAGTTGGACACGAACGGATGCGAAGTACAGGGTTACGTGAACAAACGGCTGACGAGGTAGTTAGGGGAACTTGAGCGGGATCGCTCCTGCCAGGATGACTGTTGCTAGCCGGATTACCTGCAAATGAACAGTACAAGCATATATTGTGCGTAATTTAACATGATGCAAATTCCCGTTGGACCATGAATGCTGTCTTTGGACGGTTAAAGATGACGCCCCTAGACCATGACGTCCTGGGCTATGAGTTGCTTGATGCAGGATTCGCAGGCCATGAAATGATGTTCTCGGGCCATGAGAATGGTGCCTTCGAACCATGACGCCTTTGAATAGTGATATGCAAAATGATTAGAGAGATCCTCAGGCCATGACATGGTGTTCTCGGGCTATGGAGATGGTGCCTCCGAACGATGATGCCTTTGGATAAGTTGGCGATATTTTAGCCCATGAAAATGCAGTAGTATGATGCTAACAAGATAGAGCTTAGTCTTGAGAATAGAAGGGAAAAGCTTAGCTGAAAGGAAAGCGAAGTAAATAGTGCTTGAGACAGCGGTTGCTTTTCGAAAAGTAAATTGGAGGCAGCGTTTAGCCTTAGAAGGCAGATTAGTAGCCTTATGCAAATGCAGATGGAGGTAGAGTTTAACCTCGAAAGGCAGAATGGTAGCCTTATGCAAGTTGGAAGGCAGAATGGTAGCCTTATGCAATGCAGATGGAGACAACGTTTAGTCTCGAAAGGCAGAAAGGTGGCCTTATGCAGTGCAGATGGAGGTAGAGTTTAACCTCGGAAGGAACAGTGGTAGCCTTATGCAATGCAGATGGAGGTAGAGTTTAACCTCGGAAGGCAGAATGGTAGCCTTATGCAAGTTGGAAGGCAGAATGGTAGCCTTATGCAGAGATGCGAATGCAGATGGAGACAACGTTTAGTCTCGGAAGGCAGAAAGGTAGCCTTATGCAAGATGCGAATGGAGGTAGAGTTTAACCTCGGAAGGCAGAAAGGTATCCTTATGCAAGATGCGAATGGAGGTATAGTTTAACCTCGGAAGGCAGAAAGGTAGCCTTATGCAAGATGCGAATGGAGATGGAGACAACGTTTAGTCTCGAAAGGCAGAAAAGTATCCTTATGCAAGATGCGAGTGCATATGGAGACAACGTCTAGTCTCGAAAGGCAGAATAGTAGCCTTATGCAGAAAAATAAATGACAGTAGGAATTCTTAGCTGGTAATAAATTGTGTCACTGTGATTGTCGAGGGTATTGTGACTGCGGGGCATTATTTGCATTGCTAATAGGTGACGACAAGTATGATGGCCTTGAGGATTGTGGTTTTGACATGCTTGTCCCTTTGTGTGGACATCGAACTTTCGGACTTTGCGATTGTGATGAAATTTGAGACTTCTCTGCGTGTTAGATCCTTATGCCTGCATCCACAGAAAAATCGTGAGTTTTGTAAAGGGGAAAAGTTAGTTCGTATCCCCGTTGGCTCTGCTTGACTTGTTCGGCTCGATCTGATGATACTGTCTGTATCGTTGGGGTAGCGTTTGCTAAACAAGTTGTTTCAAGAAATAAGTATGCATGATTTTGTAAAAGTATAACATAAATATATAATCTAAAATAGTTTTAGATGAACCGACGACCGTGACACGGTTCGAGACGTTGCAACCTCTCCTGCTACGGAATTTTGAGGGTCCTCCTCAAAATTTTGCCCCAGTTTTATGGGTGAATACTTCTGGCTGTTGCTCGTGCGGCGATCGGCTGAGCTTGCTTAGAATTTTGAGGGTCCTCCTCAAAACTCTGCCCCAGTTTCCAATTATGGGGAAAAATGAAATTTTATTGAATGGTGAACGAACCCATAGGGCTGCCTACGTGTCCCCTCTTAAACGAGAATCAGGTCAGGCGTAGTTCAATCTACATCATTGAGAAAGTATAAAGATTACACATAATAGCGTTTGACTGCATCTGAGTTGATTGGCTTTGGCCAGACTTCTCTGTCCATCTCGGCAAGTATAAGTGTTCCTCCTGTCAGCACTCGGTGAACCATGTATGGGCCTTGCCAATTGGGAGAGAACTTCCCTTTGGATTCGTCTTGATGTGGAAAGATCTTATTTAACACCAGCTGCCTTGGTGTGAACTATCTCGGCTTGACTTTCTTGTTGAAGGCTCTGTTCATTCTGTTCTGAAAGAGTTGACCATGACAGACTGCATTCATTCTCTTTCCGTCTATGAGGTCTAGTTCCTCATAACGATTCTTTACCCATTCTGCGTCGCTGAGCTCAGCTTCCTGCATAATCCTTAGAGATGGAATTTCAACTTTGGCAGGAATAACAGCTTCCGTACCATAGACCAGCATATAGGGAGTTGCCCCTGTTGATGTGCGGACTGTAGTGCGGTATCCCAATAGGGAAAACGATAACTTCTCATGCCACTGCTTGTGTTTTTCTATCATCTTCCTTAGTATCTTCTTGATTTTTTTTGTTGGCTGCCTCTACAACTCCGTTCATTTGAGGTTAATAGGCCGTGGAGTTCTTGTGTTTGATCTTGAAAGTTTCACACATGGCTTTCATCAAGTCACTGTTGAGATTAGAACCGTTGTCGGTGATAATTGACTCTGGAATCCCGAATCGACAAACAATGTGGTCGCGGACAAAGTCGACCACGACTTTCTTAGTAACTGCTTTGTAGGAGGCTGCTTCGACCCATTTAGTGAAGTAATCAATGGCTACCAGAATGAACCTATGTCCGTTGGAGGCGGCAGACTCGATTGGTCCAATAACGTTCATGCCCTAGGTGACGAACGACCATGGTGAGCTTGTTGCATTGAGTTCATTTGGAGGTACCTTTATCACATCTCCGCGTATCTGACAACGATAGCATTTCCGGACATATTGGATGCAGTCCGTTTCCCTAGTCATCCAAAAGTAACCAGCTCAGAGTATCTTCTTTGCCAGAACAAAACCGTTCATATGTGGGCCGCATGTCCCAATATGAATTTCCTCTAGTAGTTTTGATGCTTCCTTTGCGTCAACACACCTTACTAGTCCCAAATCGGGAGTCCTCCTATACAGGATTCCTCCGTTGTGAAAGAAATTGTTGGATAGTCTTCGAAGTGTGCGTTTCTGAGTGGCATTTGCAAGCTCTGGGTAATCACCTTTTGCCAAATATTCCTTGATGTCATGAAACCAAGGATTTCCGTCTGCTTCTTCTTCGACGTGGGCACAGTAAGCCGGCTGATTTTGGATCTTTACGAGAATAGGGTCAATGAAATTCTTGTCCGAATGCTGGATCATTGAGGACAAAGTAGCCAATGCGTCGGCGAACTCATTCTGGATTCTGGGGACATGCCGGAATTCTATCTTTGTGAACCTCTTTCTTAAATCATGTACGTGATGTAGATATGGTAGTATCTTGGAATTCTTGTTTGCCCACTCTCCTTGTACCTGATGTATCAGCAAATCAGAGTCACCAATCACTAACAGCTCCTGGACGTTCATGTCAATGGCCATGTTGAGCCCTAAGATACATGCTTCATACTCTGCCATATTGTTGGTGTAGGGGAGCCTGAGTTTGGCAGACACCGGATAATGCTGGCCGGTTTCCGATATTAGGACCGCTCTAATGCCAACTCCCTTGAAGTTTGCTGCTCCATCAAAGAACATGCTCCAACTGTCATAGGATTCAACAATGTCTTCTCCTATGAATGATACCTCTTCATCAGGAAAATACGTTTTCAAAGGCTCGTATTCTCCGTCCACGGGGTTCTCAGCAAGGTGGTCTGCCATAGCTTGTCCCTTGACTGCTTTCTGAGTTACATAAACAATGTCGAACTCACTCAGTAGGATTTTCCACTTGGCCAGCTTGCCAGTGGGCATGGGCTTTTGAAAGATGTACTTTAATGGATCCATCCTTGATATGAGATATGTCGTTTAGGCACAGAAGTAATGTCTCAACTTTTGAGAGATCCAAGTCAAAGCACAGCAGGTGCGTTCCAAAAGAGAATACCGAGCCTCATACGGAGTGAACTTCTTGCTGAGATAATAAATTGCTTTCTCTTTTCTCCATGTTTCATCATGTTGCCCCAGAACGCAATCGAAAGCTCCATCTAATACGGCAAGGTAGAGTAACAAAGGCCTACCCGGCTCAGGCAGTACAAGGACTGGGCGTGTTGACAAATATTCCTTGATTCTGTCGAAGGCTTTTTGGAAATCATCCGTCCACTTGGTCGCAACATCCTTCTTCAACATTTTGAAAATTGGCTCACAAATAACTGTGGACTGTGCTATGAACCGACTGATGTAATTAGGTCTCCCCAATAAACTCATCACATCCTTCTTTTTCTTTGGAGGCGGTAACTCTTGAATGGCCTTGACTTTTGACGGATCCAGTTCTATTTTCCGACGGCTCACAATAAACCCCAGCAACTTCCCAGCAGGAACCCTGAATGCACACTTCGCGAGGTTCAGTTTCAGATTGTATTTTCGCAACCTATTGAAGAGGTTCCTCAAATCCTCTATATGGTCAGTGGCTTTCTTGGACTTGATAATAACATCATCCACGTATACCTCGATCTCCTTGTGAATCATGTCGTGGAAGATAGTGGTCATAGCCCTCATGTAAGTGGCCCCTGCATTCTTCAGGCCGAATGTCATTATCTTATAACAATATACTCCCCATGGCGTAATGAAAGCCGTTTTCTCAACATCTTCCTCATCCATCCAAATCTGATGGTAGCCAGCGAAGCAATCCACGAATGACTGTAATTCATGCTTGGAGAAATTGTCAATTAGGATGTGTATATTTGGCAAGGGGAAGTCGTCTTTCGGACTTGCCCGGTTGAGATCCGAAAGTCGACACAGACTCTGACCTTCCCGTACTTCTTTGACACAGGTACAATGTTGGCTAACCATGTCGGGTATTTAACTACCCGGAGAACTTTGGCGTTGATCTGCTTGGTAACTTCTTCTTTGATTTTCAAACTCATGTCGGGTTTGAACTTCCTGAGCTTTTGTTTTACCGGCGGACACATTGGATTGGTTGGCAGTTTGTGAGCCACAATAGACGTACTTAGGCCAGTCATGTCATCATACGACCAAGAGAATATATCCTCATACTCCTTCAAAAACTCTGTGTATTCTTTCTTCTATGTCGGTGACAAATGAATACTGATCCCTGTTTCCTTGACGTTTTCTGAATTTCCCAGGTTGATAACCTCAGTCTCGTCTAGGTTGGACTTAGGTATGTTCTCAAAGTTTTCAACTTCTTTGACAATCTCGTCGGGTAGATCATCTTCATCTGAATCGCTGTCCGTTTGCTGCGGTGTCTCATTGCATGTCACAGTCATCCGTTCATCAAGACAAGTAATAGTAATGTTGTATAAATAAAGTAATGAGAGAAAACAGTAATGATAAATATTTGATTCATAAGAAAAAATTAGAAAATGCTTTGATAAATTGAATAACTGTTTTGAAAATTGAGGATCTTATTGCAGGAATTGAAAAATGCGGAAAGGGAAAATCATTTTAGTAAATAAAACAGTAAGTAATGCTTCTTTTAGACTTGCTACCCCGAGGCTCATCGGGCTTTGGTTGTCCTGATAGACCAGTTCTTGAGGTATGTCCCTCTGCTTACAGCCTGTATGGAAGGGCCTTCCTCCCCCTCCTCCTCGAGAACAACACAACAATCCATATCATCGTTCTCCAGGAATAAACTCCTCATCGCTGCAAGCGCTTATTCTTCGTCTGATCCATAAATAATGTCGGCTTGCTGGAAGGTCTGCTCCAGATGCGGTATCGGCTGCTCCAATGGGTAGTAAGGACCGCGCCAAGGTGGCGACCAGACGTTGTACTCTTCCCAAGTGTAGGCATATCCCAGACCGAAAGTGGTGCCATGGTTTTTTATCTTGATAGGTTCAGAGATTCCTTGAAGGTTCTTGTCGAGCCCTTTGCCAGGCTCGTACCCATTCCAGTTTAATATACTCTCGATCTTGCTATCCCACCATTTGTCCTTGTCGATGGAATTGACCCGTTCAATGTGGTGGTAAGTTTCTCCACCCAACTTTCTTCTTCCTCCGATTACCGGAATAGTCTAGCGGTTGTAAATAGGGTTGCTACCGTCACCATGAATAATCACCTCTTGGTGGTTCCACTCAAACTTCACTGCCTGATGTAGCGTTGATGCTACGGCCCCAGTAACATGGATCCATGGCTGTCCCAATAACAAATTGTAGGATGCTGACACATCTATCACCTGGAAGTCAACCTCGAACCAAGTTGGTCCCATTTGTAGTCATAGGCTTATCTCACCAATGGTGGACCTTTGAGATCCATCAAAAGCTTTCACATTGATTGATCCATCCTTTATCTCATGCAGACCTTTGCCCAGTTTCTTGAGCGTTATCAACGGGCAAATGTTAAGACTGGATCCTCCATCGATCAAGATTCTTGTGATGAAATAATCTTTGCATTGCACGGTCATGTGTAGTGCTTTGTTGTGCCTCAATCCTTCAGGTGGTAACTCGTCCTCATGGAAGGTGATGTTGTGACTTTCCAACACCTGGCCCACCATATTGGCCATTTCCCCACTAGTGATGTTGTTTGGTACATACGCTTCACTCAACACTTTCAACAAAGTGCTTCTGTGCGTCTCAGAATTCTGCAACAAAGAGAGGATGGATGTTTGTGCTGGTGTCTTGTTCAGCTGGTCGATGACCGAACGCTCCTTAGCCTGTACTTTTCTCCAAAGGTCATCTGGTCTTGTTTCAATAAGGGGAGGCCAATTGGTATCCTGTTTGCTCGATTCGGCCAGATGTTCAGGGGTATAGACTCTACCAGTTCTGATCATACCCTGTGCTGCGACAACTTCCTCAATTTTGACCTTGCCTTTCCTTCTTGCCTCGGCTGTATACTCCCAAGGGATATCATTGGTATAGAAGGGTGGCATGGTTGACATTGCCACTAGAATTGGTGAGGCTATCCTTACTTCAAATGGAACACGTACCTTGGGTGGCAAGACTGCAACCTCAAATGGTGCGGGCGCATTTGCCGGAGATACGAACTCAACTTCAATTGGTACTGGTGTCTTTACGGGTGGCGCTGCTTCAAACTCAAGAGGTATGGACATATTTACCTCAGCATCCCCAGATGGTTGAATCTGGACTATGATCGGGTTGAGAGTGACTGCTGGTTTCTTTGGATCATCGCCTTCTGCGATCAACCCGATTGATCCCTCGGGGTCCCAATCATCTTCTATTTTAATCATATGGATACCTCCACCCTTATGGTCTAGCATAGGGTTGTTGCGGATGTTCGGAGCGGGCTCCTTTTCCACAATGATTTTGTCATCAATCAGGTATTGTATCTTGTCTTTCAAAGAGCGGCATTCCTCGATGGTGTGCCCCTTCATGCCGTAATGGTATGCACAGGATTTGTGTGGGTTAACCCACTGAGAAGGGTTCTAGGGGTGGCAGTAGGGATAAGGATGACATAACCAACAGCTTTGAGATTCTCATACAACTGGTCGATGGGTTCAACAATGGCGGTGTACTATTTTGGAGGTTTACGATCAAAATTAGGTCGAGGCCTAGGGAAGTTTGACGGGTAGGGGGTGATTGGTAATGAGATGGCTGAGAATTGTAAGTATGGTAAACAGGAGCGGGTTGTGAGTATCTAGGTGAAGTAGGTTGATATGTGGGTGGTGGAGATTGGTAAGTGGGTGGTGGAGACTGGTAAGTGGGTGGAGGAGCTTGGTTTGAAGGTGAGGGTGCTTGGTAATTCGGGGTTGGCTGGTATGTGAGCGGAGGTGTTGGATAGATTTGGTATTTGAGTGGGGATTTGGCTCTTTGTGAAACCGTTACAGCTCCTACGTCTCTTTTCTTAGACACACCACAAGACTGTAAAGCCTTGTTTGTAGCTTGCAAGGCTTCCAAATTCGTGACCATACCACTCTTAATGCCTTCTTTGATCCGCTCCCCTAGTTTGATAATGTCAGAGAATTTGTGATTCTCAATCATCATCAACCGTTCATAATACTGCAGGTCCTGAGCCCAGACAAAGAACTTGTTCATCTACTCCTCTTCTAAAGCAGGTCCGATTTTAGCAGCTTCGGACCTCCAACGAGTGGCATACTCACGAAAGGTCTCTGTGGGTTTCTTGTTCAGATTCTGGATATAGAACATGTCTGGTGCGTTATCTGTGTTGAATCCAAATCTGTCCATAAAGTCAGACGCCATACCTATCCAGTTTGACCATTTCTTGGGGTCTTGGTTGATGTACCAAGTCAACGCATCTCCCTTCAAATTCCTCATGAACAGCTTCATGCGGATCCTTTCATCCTTTCCTACGCCAACCAGCTTGTCACAATAGGTCCTTAGATGGACCCTCGGATCACCAGTACCGTCAAACATTTCAAACTTCGGAGGTTTGTACCCCTCGGGCAATTCGACATCAGGTTGTATACAAAGGTCTTCATAATTTAACCCTTCGATTCCCTTGGTTCCTTCAACACCCTGAACTCAGCCGGTCAGCTTCCTTAGTTCCTCAGCCAGGTTCTTGATAAACAGGTCCTTTTCATCAGACTCGGATGGGTGTGGGATAGGTGGAGTGGAATGGGTCATGCTTTCCCCATATATGGGATTGTGGAAATGGTCCTTTGTGGGGTTTTGAGGTTCTGGGACAAGTAATGGAGTGTTGTTTGAAGTGTGGCAAGTATTGCATTGTGTTGGGAGAGTGGCGTGATGGTGAAGTGTGGGATGATTCTGCTGTCATGGGATATTTTGTGGAGGTGTAGGGTTTTGAGTGTTTGGGAAATTGACATCTGGGATGTTGAGGGAAAATGACAGGTTGGCCAGATTTCGGACCTGATCGAGCTCTTCTTGAAATTTCAGCAGTTTCTGTTCCAGTGGTGACATGTTCTCATTTAGGACCTGAATACCTCGGCCGTCAGTGGCCTCTAGCCGTTCAACCACATTCTCCTTCCTGATGCCGCTAGATTCTTCCATCTTACTCTTGCCTTTGTTCTTGACTTTAAGAGGACTAGGAGGAGGAGTAGGTGGAGGGCCCTTGGATATTGTGAGATAAGCTGATGATGCCAGAGTGCACGAACTAACCTTTTGGGAGGGGAATAATAAAGAAAAGAAATAAAAACAAAAGGTAGCCAAGTCAGTGAAGATTATGAAAAAAGACGTTGCAGTATTTAAACACATAGCGCGGAATGTAAAGCACGTCCTAATTTGGAAACCTCTTTATGCCCGAGGTAGGTCTAGCGACAAGTTGATTTGGAGAACTTAAAATGCTAAATGCCTCATTTTATTGATAAAAAATAGACAAATCCCCAAAACGACACTAAATAAACGAAAAAATAAAAGTCATTAATGGCTCTTGGCCTCATTACATTGACAGAAAAATAAAGACATTCATATCTACTTGGTCCTAGAAGGACCTTCCCCAGATTCGACATTCCTGCTTCCCTCGAACAACTTTCCCTACTCGCGAAGTCCCAGCAACATGTATGTTCTGGATAGATATCCGCCTTCGGTCCCCTCAGCTCATGTTATTAGGCTGGATGTCTAGGAGGGACAGTAGGTTACCCAGATATTTTTTGACGAGAGCTTTGTCACTAGAGTGTAGATCTTCCCACCATTTCAGCAATCTGGGGTGGATATTGGCGACCATGCCGAATATGGGGACTTCATGCCTCATGTTTCTGCAAGACAAATAAGGTTAGGCCCTTACCCCCACCCTACTCGACTATGTAATATCAACAATTAGCATGAAGCATTTAGTTCTCCAAATAAATGCACAGAACGTGATGATGTCCGTTTTGGGTTTAGGGAAACCCGATGGACTTTTGAATAAGTCTATCTTAAAAGTTATCACACAGAAAACACTTTAGCTTGGTTAGGTTTGACCATGATGCATGCAATAATACAACAGAGTAGGGTTTCTATAGGGTTTTAGACTGGTACCCTTGAGCGGACAAAACAAGGGGGAAGGCACAAACCCGTCAACTGTATCGCTGATCGACTAGTTTTACCGCAAATAAGCCTTTCTTAGGGGGTAATAATATAAGAAGAGCGCAACCACTCATCAAGCGTTGCTATAGTATTTTGTTTGGCACGAGTGGAGTATGAATGTTGAGCATGATTATGCAATAATAAGCATTAAAACAAATTGTCATGTATTTGCACGTTAAGGAAAAGCGGTAAATACAACAATTATGATTTAAAGCGGTTACAAAGGAAAACAAAGAAACATGTCAGTTTCGTTTTAGGGAAAAAGTAAATACTTGAAAGAAATAAACAAGTAATTGCACGTAGAAGGGAAGAGGAAAGGGTGCTAGTATTAAACAAAGCAAAGGTAAAAATTCACAAAACAATTTGAAATGGTAAAAGCCTATAATCCCCAGCAGAGTCGCCATGCTGTCGTGCCTCCCTTTTTCCTCGCGGAGATCGGGTTCAGGACATTTGGGTTGAGGCAACTCTTTCCTTTTGGGAAAGGGGTTTGCATTTTTGGAGAGTCGCCACCTAACGATTTTAACGGTGCGTTAGGGCACCTAGGGGTTCATTTACAACTACGTTTCTAACCAGAGATAGGGTAAGGGCTTGAAATTATTCCAAGGGGAAGGTGTTAGGCACCCCTCAGGATCCACAAGTGTGGTTCCCGGCCAAATGGTTTTTGTGAATTTGTACAGTTTAACAAATAACAAGTAAAGGCTCAAGTAAGAGGGGATTTAAAGCATGCATGTGTTTGAAAATGATTATAGAACGGCTAAATTTTGAAAAGAGTTATAATCTAATATTTAAAGCAAGGGATATCCTAGGTTTATAACAATATGGATCACATCAATGCAATACCCGGTATGACACTCCTCGAAGAGGGGCTACACGTGGTATTAGCGCGTCGGTCATCATATCCATATTCTACCCTTTCCCACCCCGTGAAGGTGTTTAAAGCGCGTGTTGGTCACGAGCTCTATTGCGTGCTATTACCCGTCCCTTCATATCAGTCTCGGAGGAGGTTAGGACTACTATCCTAAAAGGGTAGGTACTAGGCAGACCCTCAGGTTTAAAGGGGTAAAATTCTAAGGCGACAAGCAAAGAACATGTAGGACTGCAGTTAGTGGGAAACACATAGGAGCATATAGGAGGCTCAGATTTACCGTTACAAATAATGCATATAATTAGCACATGTAGGACTGCAGCTAGTATTAATCATGGTTTCAGAAGATGCAAGCGTGACAATTTCCTTTTTTTATGTTGTTTATCCTAGGACAGGATTTCTAAGTGCATAGCATTGTGAGGAATGATTGTAGAGATAACAAATTATTGGCGTATTTCTCCCAACACAGAATTTCTAAATGATATGGCAATAATGTCAAAATAACATGCTGATAAACAATATTCATAACAGTATGTCAAAGTGCTGAAAACAGTAGGCAAGATACCTAGGGACATGTCATCTAATGCATGAAATGCTTTGCATATTGGTCCTAAACAGGAGTTCTATTGCGCAAATAGGAAATGTAAACCTAAAGACATGATTTTTACCCTTTGTAGCATGTGTAATTATCCCTTTTCCCTTTTTCACTATCCATCCCCCAGAGTTGTTTACAAAAAGTTATTACATACCAAGGATTATGAATTACATAATTGAAATAGAGGAAAACAAGAAGCTATACCATAGGGAGCCCACAGATAGGCCCAAGTCCTCCAAACCTCATTCCTATATAGTGTTTCACAGCCTTTCATCATCCGGGTATGTCAAAGTTCCCTAAGGACCTCAAGGGCTCCCGGTCAATGCTCACACCCAGATTTAGTAACCCAGAATTGAACATGTACAGTGTGGAAGTGCCAGCCTCAGTGTGTCAGAGTTCAAAGGGAGCTCAGGGGTCCCAAAGCAGTGCTCACACCGAGGGGGCAGAACTTATAGTCTAACAGTAAAGTGTAGTGAAAGAGAGGATTTGAAAAAGAGTTGAGTAAAAGAACCTTTCTAAAGAATAGTTTATTTTTGAAACAGTTTGGAAAATGGTAAGTGAGTAGTTTAGGAAAACAGTTTCAGAACCATCAACCAGCACTAACAACACCCAGTGCATAGATAATACAAGCAAGGAAAAAGGGATTGGGGACACATAGATTAGGATACACGTTAGAATTAGAGAAGTACTAGAGTATCACAGACTGTTATAGAATTTAGTCACAAGCACAATTGTTCACCAAAAGAATTAAACAGAATCAGACTGGGAAAGGACATCATACATAGTTACACATAGGTTCAGGAAAAAGTTTGGAGTATAGCATGTGTTCAAGATTACATGGGAACTAGGTAACACACAGTGCAATTGTAGTACACTAGGGATCACAGAAGACATAAGCAGAATCACATTGAAACATACAAGGGGTAGCACACATGTTGAAGCTAAAGGGGAAAAGTACTACGAACTAAAAGAGCAGAGCATACAAACTAGTAGCAGGTAGGACAACAGAACCACAAATAGAAGCAAGTTAGGAATAGTATGAATTGAAATACCCAAAGAAACATATTGTTTTGGAACTTTTAAATGTAAATTGGAAATATACCAGTTTGAAGATAGCAAATACAGAGTAAGGAGTAAGCAAATAGAATGACTAGTCTTGGCTTTTAACCGACTAGTAACAACAAGCAATCAAGAGAAGAGCAGTAGAATGTGTGTGAGTAAGAGAGAGTAGAAAGGATGTCCCCTATGCTAATGAGAGTAGAGGCATTTATAGTATTAAACATGCCGGAGAAATAAGGTAAGAAGCACTAATTTAACAGAGTTTTAGTAAGAACCCCAATCAGAATCAATTAAGAACCAGGCTCCTTTTAATTAGGGAATCATAGTTCAAACGAATACAAGTTGTATTAAACAAGGAAAAAAATCAATTACAAGACTGATTTTACCATATTAGGAGTAGTAAAAGCATGTGGCACGTAATAAAGACTAAATGCAGAATATTTCAAGTAAGGAAAGTATATGTCAAATAATTAACCGCATATTTGTGCCCATAAATAAGGTGGAGTACAATTTTAATTCTGAAAATTGGTTCAAAGAATCACGAATGAGATCAATACTAACTAAGGAAAGTATCACACAAACAGGGAAATAATTCGAAAATCAATAGAGAGTTATAAGAAAAATACATGAAATCACAGATTCAAGGAAGATACTACATCTTTACGAAAAATGCACAGAACCAGTAATCAATAAAACGAATAATCGGACTTATTAGTCGATAAATAGCATGAGTTGAAGAAAAATGAGAGAAACCCTAAGCAATTAGTTAAAAGAACAGTATAGATTCATAAACCTTAGCAATAGATTTAGAGCAAGGAGAATAGAACACATAGGACATTCGTGAAAGTCCAGAAAGTTCATGAGGGACCCACAAACAACATTTCAAACATACTCAAACCTTCAAATCGAACCCAGAGGTATTAGGGTTTCTTAACTAAAATGAATCGAACAAAAGAAAAGACTCAGGTGATGTTTACACATGCTAGAAATCACAAAGTAATTGCTAAAAATCGAAAAGAAATCGTTTTGCAAAAGGGTTTTGAAACCCTAGTTAGGAAAATGAAGAAATCGTTTGAAATCAAAGAAATCTTTTGAGGAAAACGTATGAGAACCTTAAAAGACGCATAGATCCATCACAGATCTAAAAGGATCGGAAGATTCAGAAGTTAGTCTTAGTTAATTATGGTAACACTAATCTGGGCCGTTGATTTAATTTGATCAACGGCTCAGATTGGTTGTGGGGTTGGGCCGAGTAGGAATTTGGGTTTTGGGCTGGGTTAATTGGATCAGATGGGTTGGGGTATTGGGTTCAATTTAGGCTATAATTGAGATTTAAAAGTGGCTATTAGTTAAATACCCATAAAAAATAGATAAATAATTAATAAAAATAGCTAGTAATTATAAAAAGTGAAATTAATGCTAAGTAAAATGAAATTAAGGTGATTATCTAATATTAAAAAAAATTATAAAATGCCAAATTATTGATTTAAATGGTGTAAAATGTATAATTGGGCCATAATTGTAAAATCATTGTAATTAGAGCTAAATAATGCCAAATTGGCTAATTTACAAAATAATTAAATCACAATAGGATTAAAATACTGTATTGAGTTGGGAAATATTTGAAAATTATATGTAGTACAATTTATGTCTAATTATTGAATAAAAATACTGAATAAATTAGAAAAGAAATTAATAAAATATGTTAAATTATGGAAAAAATGATAGTTATTATAAAAAGCGATTTTGAAGGCATATATGCAAATTTTAAAATGATTTGAGAAAAAATTGGGTATCAATATTAGCATTTGAGAATCCTTCTAGTTTGAAGGTGTTAAAACGAGGATACCATAATCCATATGAGGCAGTTCCAACGAGATATCGAATGATTCTCTTGACAACTGTCATATGAGACTCCTTTGGAGCTGACTGGAACCTGGCACATTTGCATACACTAAACATGATATCCGGTCAACTGGAAGTTAGATAAAGAATACAACCAATCATTCCTCGATATTTAGTCTCATCAACAGACGTTCCCTGTTCATCTTTATCGAGATTAGTTGAATGACTCATAGGAGTGCTAATAGATTTTGCATTTTCCATACCAAACTTTTGAATTATTTCCTTGGTGTACTTGGCTTGACATATGAAGATCCCTTCTTCAGATTGTTGAATTTGTATCCCAAGAAAGAACGTTAGTTCTCCCATCAAACTCATTTCGAATTCACTTTGCATAAGATCAGAAAATTCCTTGCACATAAGAGGATTAGTACTACCAAAAATAATATCGTCAACATAAACTTGAATAATGAGATTACCTTCAGATGATCTTTTTATGAATAAGGTAGTATCTACTTTACCTCTTGTAAATCCATTGTCAATGAGAAATGGGCTGAGATGTTCGTACCATGCCCTTGGAGCTTGTTTTAGGCCATATAATGCTTTGGTCAACTTAAACACATGATAGGGAAATTTTGAATCCTTAAAACCGTGGGGTTGCTTCACATACACTTCTTCTTATTCTTCTTCAATGAACCCGTTTAGAAACACACTCTTAACATCCATCTGGAATAGTCTGAATCTTTTGAACGAAGCATATTCCATAAGAATTCTTATAGATTCCAATCGAGATACAGGAGAAAAAGTTTCATCGTAGTCGACTCCTTCCTGCTGTGAGTATCCTTGAGCGACTAATCTAGCTTTGTTTCTGATAACCTTTCCTTCCTCATTCAACTTGTTTCTAAAAACCCATTTTGTTCCAATAATTGGAGCATATGCAGGCTTGGGTGTCAGTTTCCATACTTGATTTTATCAAATTGATCAAGTTCTTCCTGCATGTCTTGCACCCAACTTGAATCTTTAAGGGCCTCTTCAATTTTCTTTGGCTCAATTTGAGATATCAAGGCTATGTTGGCCTTGTTTTTGCGGGCTCCTCTTGTTTTCATCCCTTCGTTCGGATCGCCAATAATGAATTTTTGTGGATACTCAGACTCATTCTTCCACTCATTTAGACGAGCAACAAAGGTAATTGATTCCTTTGATTCTTCAAGTGGACTATTGTTGATCACATTAGTCGACTCTTCAATGTTGACAAATTTACTAGCTGACTCTTGAGGTTGGTTAGCCTTTTGAGATTTCTGCATTTGTTCATCATCACCTGCATCAAATTCTTTCTCGGCCAGAGAGTTATTCTCATAAAAAACAACATGCACAGATTCTTCAACACACAGGGTGCGTTTATTATACACTCTAAAGGATCTGCTATTTAATGAGTAACCAAGAAAAATACCTTCGTCACTTCTTGGATAAAATTTTCCAAGATTGTCCTTACCATTGTTGTGAAGGAAACACTTACTTCCAAAAGGATGGAAATAGCTTACATTTGGACGCTTACCTTTCCATAGATCATATGGAGTTTTCTTCAGGATAGGTCTAATGAGGCATCTGTTTAGAATGTGACAAGTCGTACTTACACCTTCCTCCCAGAAGTGATTTGGCAATGAATGTTCTAAAAGCATGGTTCTGGCCATATCATGTAGAGTTCTGTTTTTCCGTTCAACCACTCCATTTTTTTGAGGGGATCTAGGTGCAGAGAAGTTTTGAGTATATCCTTGATCATTGCAGAAGTCTTCAAAAGCTCGACTTTCAAATTCTCCTCCATGATCACTTTGCACAGTGGTGATGAGAGATCCTTTTTATCTCTCAACCCTTTTACAGAAGATCTCAAAAGTTTTCAAGGCTTCATCCTGATTCGTCCTCAATGGCACATCCTGTTTTCTTAAATTTTACCTCGTATCCTGAATCGCACAGCTGGCTTATACTGAGGAGATTGTAGTTGAGTCCATCCACAAGATACACTTCAGTGATATCGCAATTGTTGTTGAACGGAACAGTTCCGATACCAACTATCTTTCCGTTTGAGTCATCACCAAATTTTACATTTCCTCCATAAATTTTTGTAATTTCTTTAAACAGGTTCTTGTCACCTGTCATGTGACTGGAACACGCACTGTCCAAATACCATTTTCCTTTGCGACTTCTTCTTTGGTGTTCCTGCAAAACATGATGATTATCTTTTCTTAGGTACCCAAGTCTGCTTGGGTCCTTTTGGGTTAGCGGGTCTAGGTTCAGTATTGTTCTTGGGTCTCCAAACCCATCCTGACACATTTGATTTACGAAAGCAACAAAAGGAATACTTATGTCCACTTTTATTGCAATAGTGACATTTGGGGTTTGATCCAGTTATGGATTTCCCACTTGAGTCAGAACTAGTTGACTATGTTCTGGAAGTTCCTTTTCTAGTCGACTTATAAGATGTCTGACTAGACCTGGTAGAACTATAACTGGTGGATTTGCGCATGCGGTTAAGCTACACAAGTAATCCATCATACTCATCCTGAAGTTCATCCTTTCCAATTTCACATAAATCAAATTTGAGTTTACAGTCTCTTATTTCTCTATTTAGTCTTTTTATCTCATCAAACAATTTTGTGAATCTTTTAAGGTGAGATCAAGAATATCCTGCAATTCATTACATCTGTCACGGTTATAAGGTCTTACCCCCCTTGTTTCACCTCGAGCCATGAAACAGTTTTCATTTTCATCTTTTTCTTCATTGTCAGAGTCATCTTCGTCTGTCCAGCATCCAGAAATTTTCTTCATGTCGTTTTCAAGAATTGTCATGAAGCACAGGTTGGCTACTTCTTCATGTTCTGAACTATAGTCATCACTCCAGCTTCTAAATGATTTATTCTTGTTGAATCCTTTGGAGACTTTTATTTTGAGATCGTGGCATTCAGCTTGAACATGTCCAAATCTTCCGCATTCATAGCACTTTCCATCATTTTTATCCTGTTCTCCATATTGCATGGTACGCCTGGATGAGAATCTTCCTTTCTTGGTGTTTCTGTATCTCCTCATTCGTCTATCCATGTTTCTTGATACTAGAGCAATTTCTTCTTTAAGAGCTTCAGGATCATCATCTACATCGCTTTCTGATCTATCAGTTGTAGCCTTGAAGGCTACAATCTTCTTCTTTTCTTCTTGAGTAGTTTTCTTCAGATGGGTCTTTTCAAAAGCTATGAGTTCTCCTCGGAGTTCATCATATGACATTTTATTCAGATCTTGAGACTCAAGAATGACGACTTTCGTTTGCCATGTGGTAGGTAGACTTCTCAGGATTTTTCTTACTTGGTCACCACTGGAGTATGGTTTTCCAAATGCCTTTAGATCACTTATGATTTTGCTGAATCTGGCGAACATTTCTTCGATGGATTCTCTTTCTTTCATCTGAAATAGTTCATAGTCATGCACCAACATGTTGATGTGAGTTTCTTTTACTTTGCTCGTTCCTTCATAGGCGACTTCAAGTTTATCACACATCTCCTTAGCCGTATCACAATTGGATATCTTCTCATATTCTTCACCACTGATAGCATTGTAAAACAAGTTTCTTGCTTTTGCATTAACTTGCACAATAACCATTTGTTCTTCAGTGTATGCATCAATGTCTTCAAGATCAACGGGGGGTTGAGCTGTAACGACAACTGGTAGTGGGTAGTTTCCCTTTTTGATGACTCTCCAAACCTTGACATCATAACTTTGCATAAATTTCCATGTGCACTTTCCAGTGAGAGAAGTGTTGATAGTTGAAGTAGGGTGGCCTCACTTGGGATGTTCCTTCCTGGAAAAGTTCTCCAACAATGACTTGGTTGGCCATGATCTTTTCTCACAAGCTGTTAAGCAAAAATAAAATGTGAGCGAGGCTCTGATACCAATTGAAAGTACAAGAGAGGGTGAATTGACTATTTTTAATTATTTTACTAGTTGACTAGTTATGTAGAGATGGATGCGAAGTAATAACACAATAGAAATTAAAGACAGTAATAAAAGTGCAGGAACTAAAGACACCGGAAGTTTTATACTGGTTCGGATTCAATGTGAATCCTAGTCCAGTCCCCTTGGATTGAAAGGGTGTTTGATCGGCTCCCGCCTATACCACTAAAGAGTAGCAAGTACGGGGGTCAATGCAGCTTTTACCCGAAGGGTCGGGATCGAATTCCACATAGAGATATGTATGTTGGAGTTGAGTTCCTAAATGATCTAATGGTGCGTTGTGTTCTCAGTTTCACTTCTCATCAAATGGTTTGGTGATTAAACTACGATTTAGTCTATTTGAAATTACGAACTAGCTAACTAATATCTTTTTGGATGTTTTCTCAATAGATAAAGGGACTAGGGCTGTGACTTTCTCCTAGGTAAATACTTGACGGGATCTAAAGCCTAAGGCAAAGACGTTATGTTGGGATTGTGATATATCCAATGCTCGAAATTACTCACTCTATACCTCTCGGTAGCTTGAGTGACTTTGCCCTAATTGACTTCCTCAAGTCCAATTGGGTGTCAAAATTGTGCAATAAATAAAGGCTCAAATCGGGTATTACTATCTCTAGGTTTTACCCTTTAATTAGGACTATCAATCTCTTGATTACACCCCAATTCCTTGTTGGACTGATTTTCCTAAACTCAAATTCTCTTTCTCAAGAAGAAACCTAGTCAAATAGGCACAAATTAGTGTTTGCAACCACTAATTTAACATCGAAAACATAAATCAATCCAAATATCAACTACCCATAAACATCTAAGCCTTAAGTCAAAATACCCATCAAATAGCCACACTAGGTTGAGCCACAACCCTAGATAATGATGAAAGAAAATAAAGAAATAGATGAAGAATAACCCATAAGATTTAATTACAAACTAATAACTGAAGATTCAATGATAAACCAACTATAAAATTACTCAAAATGGTCTAATACAGCCGTTCACGAGCTCTTCTCGAAGTTAGAGTAAAAAAACTTGCGTAAAAATGGGAAAAGAAAGTATTTATACTAGGCCAAATTTTCTGGACAAAAATACCCCTGCGGGGGTACCGCGGACCGCAAGAAATGGAGTGCGTCCGCGATGAGGCTTTTTGGCTTCAAACTTCTGCGCTCTGAACTTGGCCACCGCGGGCCGCCTAAAATGCACCGCGGACGCGGTGGCTTCTACTGCGGTCCGCACAAAAAGGACCGCGGACCGCATTGGCCTTAAGCTCCAAATTTCCAACTCTCTGAACCCCATCCTTGAGGACCGCATAAACTCTCTTGCGGCCGCGGTGAGGCCATTGCGGTCCGCACATAATGCTTTGTGGCTGCAGTGCTTGAGTTTCCAAAATATGCCTCTCTGAATCTCCTCACTGCGGACCGCACTAAATGGGATGCGACCGCAGTGGATCTGTTGAACTGTGCTTGGACTTATTCTTGGTACTTGTGCATGTTTCCCTCCTTTTTGAGCTGGTTTTGACTAATTGCCACCTTTTTTACCAAACCATGCAAACAAGTACAACATGTAAGCCTTTGGGACTGTTTTGTATACATTTTTAATCAAAACTCAAGCAAGGAAGAGTGTAAAATGAACTATAATCCTTAGTTATCAACTCCCCCAAACTTAAGCTTTTGCTTGTCCTCAAGCAAACAAAATAAGTCCAACCTCTTAAAAGTAAATCCAAGAAAATTCAGCTGCCCTAAAGTGACCTCTTCTAGCATCAATTGGGACTAACAATTGCCCTCAATTCAAATGAATCATTAACAACATTCGACCTTCTAAACACCATGGATTTAGTGCGGCACAAGAGCATCAAGAGTTGACTCAACCCATCAAAGAAACTCTTTCTACTACTTTGGTCATTGTGGAACCCAAACTCATACTCCTTAACTCTCCCTAAGCAAACCTCACTTTTAGATTGTAGCACTCAGAATGAGGATAATGGAAACACGCTCATCTCTCTCAAAGAAAGGTCTCAAGTCCGGCTCTAAGTACCATAATATTGCCCGTTATGTGAGTCACCACTAATGTAAGCTTCATTCAACTCAAGATCATATAGGACTTTTGTAGAGATATAGTGAAGGCTTTTGGTTCAAGGTGGAAAATATTTGGTCTAGGTAGGTTCCATCTTCCCTTAAGCACTTCATTTGATTCATTTTGGCATACATTCTCTTGACTTTTTGAGTCATTAAGTTCTTTCTGAGGGGTTAGAGAGACACATTGTCACTCTTTCTTGTTCCTTTCAAACCTTTTTCTCCTTTCTAAACGTTCCACACCTTTCATCTCTTTTCTTTTATTGATTCCCTTTATTTCTTCTAAATTGTTCATTCTTTTTGACTTTTTGATTTTCTTTCTTTTTCATTGCCTTTCCTTTTCTTCATTTTGTACCTTTTTCCACTTTGTTGCAGTCCTCGTCTCTCCCCCAAACTTATGATTTTGCCTTGTGCTAAGGAAAGATAGTGTGCCAAGAGAGGGTCAGAACGGGTAAAGGCTTGTATCGTGGTTTTTGAAATAAAAAGGTCTAAGGCTCAAAAGGGTTGACTAGGGATATTATCATTGGTAGGCTATGGAAGTTTTCAAGACATCATGATCAAGGAGAGCCTATAATCACATCTCAAGTCAAACTACACTAAGGATTTCGCCTAGACAAACATTCAGGGCAACTTCTAAACTAATGGCTCGGACTTGGATTTGCAATTCAAATTCTAACCACACACGCTATGGGATTGCTAAAGAAACAGAGTCGGGGGCCCACAACGACCTTAGCTAAGATTTGAGCAACACAATGGTCCCGAAAAACCACTTGATGATTATCGGCCAACACAAGAGTCTCAAGGTCACAACTTTCACCATCCTATACACAACAATTTGTTTTTGACCATAGGATCAAAGGCAAATGTGTTAGGCCCAAGTGAAGCTTTGCTTGAGGCACCATTACTCAGTAGCTACTATTTACACAAAAAGAAAAAAGAAAACGGACTCAAACCCTTAAGAAGGTTGTCATGCCATCCATCATCGGGAAGAGCCACCCGGTTCACACAAATTCCACCTTTGGAAAGAACCGTGGCATTAAGAAAACCAAAGCTTATTGCACCCAAAAATTCCAAACAAGAAGCTATGAAAATAAAATAAGAAGCTATGAAAGGAAAAATGCGGAAAGTAAAATAAATATATACAATAGGGGATTTAGTCGAATATACATAAGGGGGAATGAATATATACATCAGAAGGTAATTTTATACACAGACCAGAGTTGCAAAGTACGAAAAGTAAACTAGAATGGTAAAATTATGTATATACCAAAAGAAAAAAAAGCATAATAAAATGAAAATAGTGTCATATATACAATCATCCAAATAGGGCTACCCCCTCAAATGAGAGATAGCATTGTCCTCAATGCTTAACTAATAAAAAAATAGCTCAAAATAAAAGAGAGAGTAAAAAGAAACTCCCTATTGGCCCTTCGTCTGCATAGTCTCATGAATCTGGGTCCCTGGGTCTGTGGACTGATCGGGAACCTGTGACTGGCTCCCGGTAGCCTGTGTCTCCACTGGGACCCGTATCTCCGCTGGGTCTTGGGCTTGTAATGGAATCTGGGTCTGACTAGAGGAACCTCCCGGCGGGTCCTCCAACTGTATAACAACATCAACAACACGGGGAATCACCCTCTTCCTCTTTGCTGGCCTCTCTATCTCCTACTCCGGCTCCGGCTCAAGCTGGGCTGCTGGGGCCGGGTCATACAATAAAAACTACAGAGGCAAGTGATCTTCCTTCAACTTCTCTACCTCCACAATCAAATTCTTCACCGAATCCTTGGAAGCACGAGTCTTTCTCATTTTCTTTGTCTCCTTAGCAAGCTCCTTCAATGCATTTCCATGAGAAGTAACATCATCCATAATCAACTGATGGTTCTCTAGGAGCTTCTTCTGGTTGTCCAGAAGCTCCTTGAGAGTGTCCTCCACTGATTGTGGGACCTGTGGCTGAGGAGGTGCAGACTGGGCTGCCACTGATGTAGAAAGTACATACAGCTTAGAAGTAGCTGCATGCATCCAGTTGTTGATACTGGCGAGGGTCTGGCTCAAACGGTGGGCAGTCAAAGGGTATGCTACAGATATGGGAATATCTAGGGCTGTAGAAGTGGAGGGTCCTGTAGCCATGCCTGGGGTGGCTGGAGGAGGCTAAGTATGAGGCACTACTACTACTGGCTCTTCAGACTGGGCAGTAGAAATAGTGGATTTGCCCTTGCGTTTAGGTTGTCATCACCCTGTAGGCTATACCAGGAAAAGAGAGCCTTTGGCTTTACCTTCACATCAAACTTCCTCTTTTCTACCTCTTGATCCTCGAAGTACATGGTCAGGAAATTTGGGAAGGGGTAGGATTTATCACATTCGTTCACCACCCGTGTAATCACCCTGGACATCACATTCCCGACGTTGATCGGGTACCCCTCTATGATCGATGCCACCAATATATCCCAGGAGATAGGAAGAGAGTTTTCGTGAGTGGTGGGGTCTAGCCTGCTGCACACAAACGTCTCCCACCCTTTTGCTTCGAAGTTCAGGGTTCTCCTCAGAATCTTTACTCCCATTGTCAACCATTCTGGGGTGGTACCTGGGATTGCCAAGTGCTCTTCTAACCACGGACGAGCATCCTCCCCCAAAGCTACCTTCTCTAAGTACAATGCCTCATCCACTTCCGGGAAGTCAAGGTAGTCATTGATCGTTTTTCCATCAAATATTATTGTCAAATTTTGCACCTTAGTCACTTTAGTGCCCCTTTTGATGTGGGCAACATTGGTGTAAAACTCCTTGACTAAGTGCTCATTTGCCTCCACCACTTGTAATGTGAAATAGTTCCAACCAGATCTCTCTCTTAATTGCCTCAGCACATTGGGGTTGTGAGGTAAGAGGTCCCTTGTAATGAATTTCCGCTCCGGTATCAACTTCCTCTCGGGCCACCATTCTCTGAACTTGTGGAAGGCCACTTCACTCACAAATCTATATTGCCATGCTTTCGGTTTCCTGGTTCTCTCTAATCCTCCTACTTGGGGATCACCCCCTCCTTCTTCTTCTGCGGAATGCTCACCGGATAGTGAAGCTGTAGGTGAGGTAGAATAGTCATTGTCACTGCTCGCAGCTGAGCCCTCAGACGACTCAGAAGACCTTTGTGCTGATGCTTGGGCAGTAGGGGAGCCCGAAGGTGTATCTCTCAATCTTTTTCTCTCTTGCCAGTACGGAACATACTCTGGCACGGATTCTGAGTCAGATGCCTCCTGGGAGGGCTCATACTCACTTCCCGAATGGGAAGAAACTCTATCAAGAGCCTTTATTGTCTTCCTGGTGTCTTTGATAGCTTGCCGGACTTGGGGAGTCAATTTGATCATGCCCTTTCCTCTACCCCGGGAGGACTCTCCTTTTCCTTGTTTTCTACCACCGCCTCGTGATTGAACCATTGTATGCAAGTGGAATGCAGTTGAAGTTTGTTAGTATCACAGTATTAGATGAATCAGTAAAGAATAAGATTGCAGGCAGTTGAAGGCAGAATTGCAGAATAGCAAACCGCAGACCGCACAAAATGAAGTGCGGCCGCAAAGAAGGTACCGCGGGCCGCACAAAATGCACTGCGGTCCTCACTGAGGTGGGGTTCAGACTACCCACTCTCTGATAAAGGTCACCGCGGACCGCACAAAATGGTGTTGCGGTCTGCATTAAGGCACTACGGTCCGCACTGAGGTGGGGTTCAGACTACCCACTCTCTGATTAAGGCCACCGCGGACCTCAAAAAATCCACTGCGGCCGCGGTCCTTAACTTTTAACCTCTATGAAGTTAAACCATCGCGGTCTGCACAAAATGGTATTGCAGACTACGGTGAGCAATGAGCAGTAACACTAACCTAGGGTTTCAAAAATTCATCCCAATTTGAGCCTAAAATCACATATTATTGATCCCCTAGTTGTTTAATCAATGTTTTAAACTAATTAGTTCTAATTTAACCAGTATTAAGCAAACCCTATGCATTGATTGAAAGAAGAGGGAAGAAAAAGAAGAAAAACAACTATTTAAATAGAAAATAACAAAGTTAAACAACTCAGAAACAAAATTAAAATTACCAGATGTGAGATGCAGTGTAGATGAATGAGATTTAGCAGGTGAAGTCAAGAGGTAGGAGTGATGAACAGTGTTTTTGTCTATTAAGTGTGTAGAGAGAGAAAAGTTCAAAATGAAGGCCTCAGGCCCTATTTGTAGAAAAAGGACCTGGGGCCCACTTCACCTACCCACCGCGGACAGCACAAAATGGCACCGCGGTCCGCGGTACTCAAAATCATGAAGCACTGGGGAGATGTCCACTGCGAACCGCAAGAATTGCATTGCGGCCGCATAGGTCCACCGCGGACCGCACAAATTGCATTACGGCCGCGGTTGCAAACTTCAGAGAGCCCCTTTCACTGTTAAATCACTCTGCGGACAACATTGGAATGTTGCCCCCGCACTAAGGCCTTTGCGGCCGCACAAAATGCAATGCGGCCGTAGTGCAAACTTCAGAGAGTGCATTTTTTTGTAACTTAATCCTGCATTGCATCAAAACAATCCTATAACATCACACAACCTGTTAGTCAAAAAGAAAATCCTATACTACAAAGAAAATCAAAGAAAAATAAAAAGAAAGACACATGAGTTGCCTCCCAAAAAGCGCCTGATTTAACGTCGTGGCACGACGCATGCTACCATGTTCAAAGGAATTTCATCAAAGCCACCACGTGGCTATCTTCAAATTTTCCAAGATAATGCTTGACCCGGTGCCCATTCAAACGAAAATTCTCCCCATTATTGTTCTTGAGATCAAGAGCACCAAAGGGTGTAACCAACACAACTTCAAACGGGCCACTCCACTTGGATTTGACTTTTTCCGGGAAGAGACGAAGTCTATAATTGAAAAGAAGCACCAAGTCTCCCACCTTTAACTCTCGGGCTTTGGCATATTTGGCATGGAGATACTTTATTTTCTCTTTGTACAAAGAGGAGCTAGTATATGCATGAAATCTGAACTCGTCTAGCTCATTGAGATGATCAACTCTGAGATTTGCAGCTGTATCCCAATCCAAATTCAATTTCTTCAAGGACCATAGTGCTTTATACTCCAATTCCACTGGAAGATGACAAGCCTTTCCATACACCAACCAGTAAGGAGACATACCGATTGGGGTCTTGAAGGCGGCCTGGTAAGCCCAAAGAGCATCATCAAGCTTCCGAGACCAATCAGTCTGATTAGCATTCACTGTCTTGGCCAAAATATTCTTGATTTCACGATTAGACACTTCCACTTGGCCACTTGCTTGAGGATGGTACGGAGTGGACACCTAATGATTTACGCCATACTTGGTTAACAATGAATCGAAGGCCCTATTGCAAAAATCAGACCCCCCGTCACTGATGATGGCACGGGGTGTCCCAAATCTTGTGAAAATATGCTTCTTCAGAAAACCAAACACACTTCGGGCCTCATTATTGGGCAAAGCCACGGCTTCAACCCATTTCGAAACATAGTCCACCGCCACAAGTATGTAAGTGTTTCCACATGAGCTAACAAAGGGCCCCATAAAATCAATGCCCCAAACATTAAAAATATCCACCTCAAGAATTGTAGTGAGAGGCATCTCATCTTTCTTGGATATGCCACCCATTCTTTGACATTCATCACACCGCTTGACCAATTCACTCGCATCCTTGTACAAAGTAGGCCAAAATAAACCACAACTTAACACTTTTGACGCGGTCCTTGCCCCGCCATGATGACCATCATAAGGTGAGGAGTGGCATGACTCAAGAATTGACCCTTGCTCTTCTTCGGGCACACAACGTCGGATGACCCCATCATTGTACGGTTCATCCCAATAATAATCCATGCTATCCCGTCTAAGCTTCTTCCTTTGGTTAGAAGAGAGCTCAAACGGGACAACACCGGTGACAATGTAGATGGGGATGTCCGCGAACCATGGCATTTCTTGCATAGTAACGGAGAGAAGTTGTTCATACGGGAAGCTATCATCAATGTCAAGACCATCACTACGTCTCCCTTGCTCCTCCAAACGGGAGAGATGGTCGGCAACTTGGTTCTCACTCCCCTTTCTATCAATGATCTCCAAATCAAACTCTTGAAGCAATAACACCCATCGCATAAGTCTAGCCTTGGAATTCTTTTTCATTATAAGATAACGGAGCGCTGCATGGTCGGTGTGAACTATGACCTTGGAACCCATAAGATAAGGACGGAATTTCTCCATTGCAAAGACTATAGCCAACAACTCTTTTTTGGTGATGGTGTAGTTCATTTAGGCGGAATTCATTGTCTTGCTTGCATAGTAAATGGGGTGAAATATCTTGTCACCCTTTCACCCAAAACCGCACCCACCACCACATCACTCGAATCACACATTATCTCAAAAGGAGAGCTCCAATCCGGCACAGTGATAATTGGCGTGGTGGTTAGCTTGTGCTTCAACAACTCAAATTCACTCATGCAATTCTCATCAAAGTGGAACTTGGCATCTTTCTCTAGCAATTTGCAAAGAGGATTGACCACCTTTGAAAAGTCCTTAATGAAGCGCCGGACTCCCTTCACCGAAGTTGGAGGTGGCAATTTGGAAATGACCTCAATCATGGCCTTGTCTACTTCAATTCCATTTCTTGAGATTTTGTGGCCCAAAACTATCCCTTCTTCAACCATAAAATGGCATTTTTTTCAGTTGAGCACTAGGTTGGTTTCTTCACAACGAGCGAGGACTTTGTCAAGATTGTTCAAGCATTCATCAAAGGAGTCCCCAACCACGCTGAAATCATCCATGAATATCTCTAGAAAGTCTTCAACCATGTCAGTGAAAATTGCCATCATGCATCGCTGAAATGTAGCGAGTGCATTGCACAATCCAAAAGGCATCCGGGAAAAAGCAAATATCTCATAGGGACAGGTGAAGGTTGTCTTTTCTTGGTGTTCCGGAGCAATCAAGATTTTCTTATAGCCTGAATACCCGTACAAGAAGCAATAGAAAGCTCTACCCGCAAGTCTGTCAAGCATTTGGTCCAAGAAAGGAAAATGGCAGTGATCCTTGCGAGTCACCTTGTTCAATTTGCGGTAATCCATGCATACCCGCCAACCTGTGACTGTCCTTGTTGGAATAAGTTCATTCTTGTCATTTTGAACCACGGTCATGCCACCCTTTTTTGGAACACATTGGACTGGATAAGTCCAAGCACTATCCGAGATTGGGTAGACGACCCCTGCATCAAGCCACTTGATTATTTCTTTCTTTATAACTTCTTGAATTGCTTCATTTAGACTCCGGTGATGTTCTACGGAAGTCTTTTCTCCATCCTCGAGAATGATTTTGTGCATAAAAAATACGGGGCTTATTCCCCGAATATCCGCAAGTGTCCGTCCTATGGCCTTCTTCCTCTTTTGTAACACTTTGAGAGTAGAGTCTACCTGCACTTTGGTTAGACAAGATGAAAGTATAACAAGTAAAGTACGAGAAGGACCAAGAAATTCATACCTGAGGTGTGGTGGAAGTGGCTTCAACACCAATGTAGGTGGCTCTTCAATTGAAAGTTTTGTCGGAGGAGTTTCCCGATTCTCCAAATCAAAGGATAACTTTAGAGGACCATATGAATAAGAACCCATTCCTTGTAGAGCATTGGTACTCTCGATCAATCCATCCACCACAATATCATCATGATTCAATAAAGTTGCCTCCATGGGATCTTCAACATTTATCATTGAGCTTGTTTCATCAATAATGACCTCGGTGACAAGGTCCATGAAAGAACATACCTCCGTGCTATTGGGTTGCTTCATTGACTTGCAAACGTGGAACACAACCTTTTCATCGCCCACCCGGAAAGTGAGCTCACCGCCCTCCACGTCAACTAAGGCCTTCCCCGTTGCAAGGAAGGGCCTTCCCAAAATGATAGGAACTTTTTAATCCACCTCACAATCCAAGATACCAAAATCCACGGTCAAAATGAACTTGTCAACCCGCACAAAAACATCATCAATGATTCCTAAAGGCCTCTTCATAGATCGATCCTCCATTTGAAGACTCATGGAAGTATCCCTAGGTTAACCAATCCCCAAAGTTTTGAAAACCGAATATGGAATCAAGTTTATGCTAGCTCCGAGGTCACACAATGCTTTGGCGAAATCCCCGCTACCAATTGTGCAAAGGATGGTAAATGCCCAGGGGTCTTCAAGCTTGGGTTCCATTGAGTGCACTATTGCACTTACTTGGTGAGTCATCTTTATAGTTTCGCACTCCATTGACCTTTTCTTTGTGACCAAGTCCTTCATGAACTTGGCATACTCGGGCATTTGCTCTAAAGCTTCAACTAAAGGGACATTGATGGATAAGCTTTTCATCATGTCGATGAATTTCTTGAATTGATTATCATTCTTTTGCTTCGCCAACCTTTGAGGATAATGAGGAGGAGGCCTAGGCAATGGGTCCTTTGCTTTTGACACAACCGGCTCGAGAATGTCAATTACGTGTTCCCTAGACGGGTTCACGTCACTTTGAATTTCTTCCTCATGATCATGAATATCAATCCTCACTTCACTAGTTGTTGGATCCTCAACTACATGCTCAACCTCAATCGGAACCTCGTCATTTGGCAAGTCATCCTCATCACCAACAACTCTCTTTTGTTTATAAGAACTAGCCTCACCGCCTCTTCCACTCCTTGTGGTCACCGCCATGGCGTGACCGGTATTGTTGTTGTTGTTCCCACCCTTAGGGTTCACCACCGTATCACTTGGTAGTGCTCCTTTCGGGCGTGTGTTCAAGGCTTGAGAGATTTGTCTCATTTACACTTCAAGATTTCAAATGGAAGTGTTATGCGAGGCAAGTTGAGCATCCGAATCTGCGTTGCGATCCATCATTTGTTTGAACATTTGCTCAATTCTACCCATATCATTACTTGAGGAACCTTGGCCTTGTGATTGATAGGGGGTGGATTTTTGGGTTATTGGTACATCGGGGGCCTTTGAAAGCCTGACCCTCGATTACCGTTTCCACCCCAATTATTGTTATTATTGTTCCCGCTCCAATTATTGTCATTGTTGCCTCCCCATTGTTGATTGTTGTTCCCCCAATAGCTTGAATTGTTGTTATTGTTCCAATTGCGTTGCCTTTGATTGTTCCAATTTTGGTTGTTGCCTTGATTGTTTCCTTGCCCTTGATAATTGTTGTCATACATGAAATCCTCATCTTGATCATCATAAGCATCCTCTTGACTATACCCACTCGATCCTTGGTCACATTGAACATTGTTGTTTTGCATTTGATTTTCACGAGGTCTTATCTTGTTCACCAAAACATTTACCCCCTCTATAACATACACTTGCTTCGGCCCTTGTAATTGTTGAAGTTGTGCCTTAGCAAGTTGATTCATGGTGGTGGTAAGCTCGACAATTGCTTGCCCGTGTTCTTGAAGTTCTTTGTGAAGACCATTAACACCTGGATCACCCTGAGGCACATTTTCTCTGCTCTGCCAGGCTGACAAAGTGTCAGCCATTTCATCTAAGACCTCATATGCCTCATTGTAGGGTAGCTTCATGAAGTTTCCCCCAGCCAATTGATTGACCACACACTGATTGGTGGTATTTATGCCTCGGTAGAAGGTCTGTTGTATCATGGCCTCAGTCATGTCATTGTTTGGACACTCTTCTACCATGGTCCGATAGCGCTCCCACATCTTATGCAAAGGCTCATTTGGCTCTTGCTTGAAAGCCAATATTTCATCTCTAAGCGCTGCCATGTGACTAGGAGAGAAAAATTTTGCAATGAACTTGTCTGGTAGCTCATCCCATGTGGATATGGAGTGGTTGGGCAGTCGCTCCAGCCAGTCTAATGCTTTCCCTCGGAGAGAGAAGGGGAATAGCCTAAGCCTTAATGCATCCTCTGAGAGGTTTGTTTGCTTGCTCCCCCAGCAGGTATCAACGAACCCCTTTAAATGCTTATAAGCATTCTGATGTGGAGCTCCTGTAAAGTAACCACGCTGCTCCAAGAGTGTCAGCATCACATTTGTGATTTGGAAGTTCCCCGCCCGGATTCTAGGCGGGACAATAGCACTCGCATACCCCTCGTTTGGAAGTACTCTAGGGGAACTCTGGGAGGTGGAGGCGGGGGAGGGTCTGGAATATCCTCATTAACATTGGAATGTCGGCCCCGTCTTGGAGGTGGTACTTGATTTAGATCATCTTCTCCATTGTCAAACACCTCCTCCCTCGGAATAATATTACCCAAAGGATCCGCCATTAGTACCTGAATTAATTCAACACACATGTTAACAAAAGAAGGAACGAAAAACACACTACACCACTATTCGAGTATATAATCAACACCGTAAAAGCTCCTCGGCAATGGCGCCAAAAAGTGATCGGCTCCCGCCTATACCACTAAAGAGTAGAAAGTACGGGGGTCAATGCAGCTTTTACCCGAAGGGTCGGGATCAAATTCCACAGGGAGCTATATATGTTGGAGTTGAGTTCCTAAGTGATCTAATGGTGCGTTGTGTCTCAGTTGCACTTCTCATCAAATGGCTTGGTGATTAAACTATGGTTTAGTCTATTTGAAATTACGAACTAGCTAACTAATATCTTTTTGGATGTTTTCTCAATAGATAAAGAGACTAGGGTTGTGACTTTCTCCTAGGTAAATACTTGGCGGGATCTAAAGCCTAAGGAAAAGACGTTATGTTGAGGATTGTGATATAGCCAATTCTCGGAATTACTCACTCTATACCTCTCGGTAGCTTGAGTGACTTTGCCCTAATTGACTTCCTCAAGTCCAATTGGGTGTCAAAATTGTGCAAGTAATAAAGGCTCAAATCGGGTATTACTATCTCTAGGTTTTACCCTTTAATTGGGACTATCAATCTCTTGATTACACCCCAATTCCTTGTTGGACTAATTTTCCTAAACTCAAGTTCTCTTTCTCAAGAAGAACCCTAGTCAAATAGGCACAAATTAGTGTTTGCAACCACTAATTTAACATGGAAAACATAAATCAGTCCAAATATCAACTACCCATAAACATCTAAGCCTTAAATCAAAAGACCCATCAAATACCCACACTAGGGTTAAGCCACAACCCTAGATAATGGGTCTAGATACTCATAATGATGAAAGAAAACAAAGAAATAGATGAAGAATAACCCATAAGATTTAATTACAAACTAATAATTGAAGATTCAGTGATAAACCAACTATAAAATTACTCAAAATGGTCTAATACAGCTGTTCACAAGCTCTTCTCAAAGTTAGAGTAAAATAACTTGCGTAAAAATGGGAAAAGAAAGTATTTATACTAGGCTGAATTTTCTAGACAAAAATACCCCTGAGGGGGTACCGCGGACCGCAAGAAATGGAGTGCGGCCGCGATGAGGCTTTTTGGCTTCAAAATTTTGCGCTCTGAACTTGGCCACCGCGGGCTGCCTAAAATGCATTACGGTCGCGATGGCTTCTACTGCGGTCCGCACAAAAAGGACCGCGGACCGCATTGGCCTTAAGCTCAAAATTTCCAACTCTTTGAACCATATCCTTGCGGATCGCATAAACTCGCGTACGGCCGTGGTGAGGCCACTGCGGTCCGCACATAATGCTTTCCGTCCGCAGTGCTTGAGTTTCCAAAATATGCCTCTCTGAATCTCCTCATTGCGGACCGCACTAAATGGGATGCGGCCGCAGTGGATCTGTTGCACTGTGCTTGGACTTGTTCTTGGTACTTGTGCATGTTTCACTCCTTTTTGAGCTGGTTTTGACTAATTGCCACCTTTTTGACCAAACACTGCAAACAAGTACAACATGTAAGCCTTTGGGACTATTTTGCATACATTTTTAATCAAAACTCAAGCAAGGAGTGTAAAATGAACTATAATACTTAGTTATCAATGTTCTCTTTTAGTGAATGATGTTCTTCGAGAATACAGAGATGGTGTAGTTTACACCTACGGCTATCTTTCAGTGACTCTCGATTTCTTTTTGATACAATGTCTCACCAGTGGTTTTCTCTCTTTCTTCTCTAACTTGTTACACAATAGATCTGTTAGAAGCTACAATGTTTGAATGTAGTAGAACAAAGAGAAGGTAATTGGTTGGATCAAAGTATATCTTCCTAATGTACAAGAGAGTGTATATATATGAGTAAGCTCTGACTGCTGAAGAGGCGCTGCCAACCCAAGAGAGTTGATCATTGTAAAGAGATTGATTCTTTCCAAGAATAAAGATGTTCCGCAACGGCTAGGGCAGAAGGGGATACGCTGAATGCTTCCTTAGATGGCGTTGAAATCTTCCTAGGATCTTGGGCTTTCCAGAATTGTCCGCGTGAGATATTCTTGGTGTCGTTGATTGCTTGATTCCTCTCTTCTTTCCGCAATCTACTCCATCAGCCTTTATTTGTTTTCTTAGTTTTGGATACCATAAGGATCGTACTAGATTCAGTTTGGTTCATTTATTCTTCCACAATATCCTCGATTTTGGATTCACCAGTGATCTTGTTCTTTTATTCTCGAGAGGTACCTACACAAAACATATATATATATATATATATATATATATATATATATAATTTACATCATTAAAATCAGATTCTAACACATTTAAACACGCAAATTATCCGACTTAGCAAAATAGATGTCACATAAGCTCGGTCAACTTTTAGGAGGGTTTAAAACACTTACTTTGATCAAGTTGAAGTGTTTGGATGAAACCTTGATAAGTAGGGGATCTGAATATCAAACTCGAACAAGTAAAGGTGACTCTCAAGCTTTTCTGCTTTTTTTAAAGGCAGAATACATCGGCAAACCATTAAACTTGTACTCACTTTTCACTTTGACACTTTTTCTTGAGTGTGTTCCACTTGAACCCCATAACTAGGTTACTACTGTGTCACTTAGACACAAAAAATACACGGTCCACCTTGCGTGGGAATCACATATGTTTAGCGCGTGAGGGCTATAAAAATCTGACATGGACTATTCCAACGGTAATAAACCAAGCCCACATTATTTTTCTTGTTTTTAACCCCTTTCTCTATTGTTATTTTCTCCAAAGCCCTAACTTCTCTCCATTTCAACTGAGTTAAGTTATTCATTAAGAAGTGAAAATAGGAGCTTTCTTTATCAATTTGAAGAATTCCATCGTCCTTAGTCGAATGTTTTACGTAATCTTTCCTGCTACTTCTCTTAATTTCTATTCAAACAATGTCCCAAAATACCGAAATTGTTGACTGGTATCGATGTGGTGGCCCGTGTGAACTGAAAATTTCATGGAATGCTGCTAACCCAGGAAGATGTTACTTTATATGCAAAATTGGCAAAGTAAGGCTATTCCACAAAAAATTCTTTGTATGATTTTATTTGCCATTGATTTATATCAGTTTTTTTTTGGAAGAAAAATGGGGGATGTAAATATTTTAAATGGTTTGAGGACGAGTTTCCTGAGAAAGCGAATAGAGTTATATGGGGTTTGTTGAAGAGAGTAAAGGCATTTGATCTAGGGAGATCGAGCAAAAAAATGGAGGAACACAGTAATGTTTGTTGTTGTACTGGTGGCGTTAATCATATGGCTTTATTCACGTTCTTGCTCTTGTTGATGGACTGAACCAAGTTTCTGGGAAAATCGTTTGTAATTTAGGCTAGTTAGTTGTTGGTCTACTTTTGTTCATTGCTGTTGTACTTGGGATGGTAGGGATCATGTTTTGTGTAATTGATACTCCCTTGTCAATGCAATGTATCTTTGTTTTTGTTAAAAAAAATTGCAATTCTTTAGAGTTTACTGCAATTCTTTAGTGTTCACTGCAATTCTTTAGTGTTCACTGCAATTCTTTAGAATTTATGCTAGTTAATGTGGTTAATCTTATGAGTGGAATGTAACTTACTTCATTACAAAAGCTACTAAAATTGGTGCTGCAATCATATAAAGAAGTAATGGAACATTTCATTGCAAATCATATAAGCTACTAAACTTACTTCAGTGCATATTATAGTACAGAAAAGTAATGGAACTTAGTTCATTGAAAATTAAAGTGCTGGCATATTACATAATCCAGTTCAAAAAGATACCAGTGAGTGCAGCAAACTACATTCAATAAAAGAAGCAAGTTTTTAACAAAAACAAGTGTTGCATATTACATAATATTGGCTGGTCACTAATATTTTTTGGCTAGTTTATCCATGATCACTTGAGCTGAAGACTGAGATGGTGCTTGTGTTCCAACTTTGTTTCTTCTACTTGCACTCATTTGCAGCAGTTGCGAAGTAGTAATAGCATCTCTTCCATTCCATCTAAGTCCTGACAGCCTAATTCCATCATCCAGATTCACATCAATGTTGCTCCTTACTCTAGTCCCATGGTTGACAACCCTTTCACTTGACAAACCAGGCTGAAATTGTATAAAATCAGAAAGCCAATCAGGAACTAAGTAAAAATAACTAGGAGGCTAAAATAACTAGAAATCAGGATGCAAAAACCAAAAACCAATCCAGAAATCAAGTATCCAAAGCCAACATTATATTGATGCATCCAAAGCCAACAGTTCTTGCCATTTTTTCCTCAGAAGCAGCAGATGATTCTACAGGTCCACTTCCCCTTCCCCTTTTTTCAGCAGAAGAAGATCCTTTTGCTGCTTTTGGTTTTGGGGCTATTGCCTTGGGAGCAGTATGAGGAAGTGCGTCTGGAAATGCACCTTTTGTAGGTCTAATGGTTGCACTAGGTTCCTTTCCTCTTCTCTTGGGAACAATTGTTGTTGCTTCATCACAGACTGAACTCCTTTGAGTTGGTTGACTTGATTGACTTCCTTGTGCTTCTTGTCTACTTGAAGACCCTACAGGAGCACTCTAAAATGAATACATACATACAGTTAATTTAAGCTTAAACGATTAATAGAAAGTTAGATAAAAACATATCATACCCTTCCTCTACATGCTTTTTTGTTGTGGCCTACTTGATGACATTGTGAACATGTCATCTTGACTCCTTTTTTGGACAACTTTTCCCATTTCTTCTTAGGTTCATTCCTGTCTTTCCTTCTATTTTTTTGGGGTCTGTCTGTCATTGGCTTTAGGGCTGGTGGTTCAATGGTAGAATTATTACTCTTAGGCCACATATTCGGGTTAGGAATTCGTTGAATGAAATGCTCTCCACATATTGGTCTGAATCATCTTGTATGTGATGGTATGCATACACAACATGTTCACATGGGATGCCTCAACCTCCAAAGTCTACAACTACAAGTCTTCATCCTAGTGTCAATTATAAACCTCAAATCTCTCCTTTTTTTACTTCAAACCCATCCTGCCCATTCCATATAACTTGGCACTCCCTAGCCAAATCCTTATTTTCTTCTAATGTTAGCCTAGTCATAGGTGATATATCTGAAATTCAAGTTTTACCAAACTTTATCGTATCAACATGTCTAGACATGATCTTATGCCTAATCTCCTCTAACATGGTAACAATAATTTAATGCCCAACATCCAATATCCATGAGTTAAAAGTCTCACACATGTTATTCTTACTATGTCACACCTGGAATGTTCTTGGAAGATGATCTGCACCATGACTCTCTTGGGTACTTCATCATATTTTCACATATAGTAGAGCCAAGTTTCCTCATGTTTGCAATATCATTGTTGTACTTAAACAGAAAACTGGCCTTTGCAACCATCCAGAATTGTTTCCTCCTTTCTTCTCCATTCTATTTCTTAGACCAGTTAGACCGTATGTTCCATGCACACATTCTTTGTTATGCCATAGGTAATAACTCCTTAACTAATACCAAAAGACCCTGCAAAACAATATATACAAACAACATTAGAATTAAACTAGAAGATAGAATACCAACAACTAACAAATAAAAATAAATTGTTTACCTTTTGCATATCCGACATTACTGTTAAGCCATGACCTTCACCTAGTTGCAAATCTTCTATGAAGTGACTGAGGAACCAACTCCATGAATGTTTAGTTTCATGGTGTACAACAGTCCAAGTAATAGAAAACATTTGTTGGTTCCCATTTCTTCTCACAGCCACCAGTAATTCACCCTTGCAGCTTCCCTTTAGAAAACAACCATCTAAACTAATGATGTTCCTACATCCTTCTAATCAACCTTTCTTGAGTGCATCAAAACAAACATAGAAGTACTGAAATAGGTTCTTGCCAGGCTCAGATTCTCTGTCAATTTTCACAAAACAGGAGCTGCCAGGATTGGTTTCCTTAATACTGTCAGCATAGTCACACAATCTGGAAAACTCCATCTTCCAATCCCCCATAAAATTTCTCAGAACAATTTGTTTGGCTCTATAAGATATTGTTCTGCCAATATAAAATTCCAACCTCTCTAACTAGTTCATGAATTTCCCAGATTCTCATATAAGGAGCATCAGTAAGTTCTTTCTTGAATTTGTTGGCTATGTATTTTGAATTACACATCTTGTTGGTGTATAGTGGTTGACATTTATGAACAGGATGGTAATTTTTTATCATAAAGTCACCAGAATCTCTATCAACTGAAGCATACAACTCCCACTTGTATTTTTTTGATTTACACTTCACCCTTACCCTACCCTTCTCATTTGGTTTAAAATTTAACTGAACTTTATACTCTATTGCATAATCATCCATTGCCTTTCTAAATTCTCCAACATTCTTAAATATCATGCCTAACTCAAAAATTGTCACTTCAGAGTCAGTGTCATATCTAACCTTTGTGCTCTTTCTTCTACTTGGAAGGTCAACACTAGGCTAAAAATCCACCTCTACCATCAGTATCATCACTGCCAGCATCAGAACTATCAATGAACTCCTCATCACCTCCTAATCTGCTAACATATTTTCTTTTTTTGTTAATTCCTATATCTTCAAAACCTCCATCAATTCCAGCTTCTCATATAGGCACACTAGCAGTATCATGTTATTTTTTCCTTCTAGTAACATTCTTTTTAGTTCTCCTCTCATTTTTAAAGGCCCAAGCCTCTTCATCAACTTCACTATCATCCTCGTCAGGAAGTTCATCAAGATTTGACTCACTACTAGCTACCTCTTTTTCATTAGCCCCTTCTCCACCATTCAGATTCTCTACACTAGCAACTTCCTCTTCTAAATTACCACCACCAGCAACAACTCATTCCCCACCAACTACAGTCTCAAACTCTTCAAGTGGAGGATGTTCATCAGGTTGTGGTCCATTTATACTGTCTAGACCATCTTCTGTTGTTGTCCTAGATGGATTATTAATTGTGTTGTTACTTTCTTCAACAACATCTGGCCCACATAAATACTCAATTGGGACCACACTATCAGGAATTATCTCAACAACATGTGAAATGTACAAGTCTAAAATACCCTTCTTATAGTAACAAGCAATATTATATAGTTGTTCATCGTTTTCCACCAAGACAAATTCTTTGAACTCAGGGTTAAAGACATAAACAAAAACCAACAGTTGCATAACCCGACCCTCTTGTGTAATATTGAAGTTCAAACGAAGGAGAAATGGTCTTTGTCAATAGAATACTCATTTACCTCTATATTAGTGACATATTTCGAACCTGGAGATTCGGTAAATATTCCACCATGGTGAAAACGGACAAGAATGTATTCGTCCACTGACTTGATTTTAACCTAAAGTGAACAAAAGAAAAAAGCAACACGTGAGCACAGTCAGCAAGATTCGACGAAAAGAAATGAAAAACCCTATTTTTGTATCCACAATTCCCAAAAACACCATTACTAACACAAAAACCCAAATAAATAACTAAAATCTCCATAGAAGAGTAACCCGAGACATACCAGTAGACGAGTAACTCGAGTCGAGATAACACTCTTGCTAATGGAGCAATCGATTTTGGAAGGAGAAGATGATAGATGGAGACGGTAAATGAGGTTAGGTTTTGTTACTAAGGGCTGTAAAGTTTAAAGGTAATTATATGGGTTGGGTCTCTTAATTTTTAACCCGATTTGTTTGAATTGGATTAACCCGGTACACATGGATCTAACGTGGAAGAAATTTATTTGTCGGCTATTACACGTTAGCAGCGCTTATATACACGCGCTTGACTTATAAAAGCTCATGTGCTTTTTGTGTCTAAGTGACACAGTAGTAACTTTATTATGGGGTTCAAGTGGAACAAACTCAAGAAAAAATATCAAAGTGAAAAGTAAGGACAAATTTAATGGTCTGCCGATAAATTCTGCCTTTTTTAATTATATATGTAACAGTAGCAAAATGAAAATAGAGTACATGTCATTTGACCTCTGAAAACAATAACTGGCTCAACTGAATATAATATTGATACAGTGGTTCCTCAATTATTTTACTTCAACTCCCAACTTATAGATTGAGACATTAGAGTCTAGATATAAGCACTACAGGAAATTTGGTTAATGTATTAAAAAAAAGAAGTTAAAAATTACAGCAATTCAAAAAGATTCCGCCATAGTAACCAAAACAGTCTCTTCTCTGGTTTGAGCTTTGTCCATGGATCCCCAGAACAATCTTTGCTGTATTTTCCAATTTCCGACGTGAAAACGTTGGACAAATTAGAGAATGGGAGAAATCTCTTCTCGCCGTCTTTCTATATCCACCTTCCGCTTTCTCTCTTCTCTTGCGGTGGCGCGTGTAGACCACCACCACCCGCAATGCATTCATCCAGCACCCACAAATTCTCCTATTCACTTGCATACAGAGAAACCCGAAGGTTTGATTTCGTTAATCAAGTCATCTTCTGAAAAGTCCCATTTGCTACAAATCCACGCCCACCTCATTCGCAAAACTCTCTTTCAAGATCCATTTTTTTTCTCAACTTTCTTATTTCGTGTTGCTCTCCCGCCATTCCATGATTTAACTTATGCTTTTCGGGTATTTTCAAAATCTGAAAACCCCAATGTTTTCATGTACAACATCATGATTAGAGCTTATGCAATGAGTGATTCACCCATAAAGGGTTTTCAGTTATATCAAGGAATGTTAAGGTCAGGTGTGTCACCGAATTCGCTAACGTCTTCATTCGTTACGAATTGTTGTATAAAGATTGGGTCTTTCTTTGGTGGGATACAGATTCAAGCTCGAATATTGAGAGATGGACATCATTCTGATGGACGCTTGCTGACCACATTGATGAATTTTTATTCATCTAATGAGAAGTACAGCGAAGCTTGCAAAGTGTTCGATGAAATGTCTCACAGAGACACAGTAGCTTGGAACGTGTTGATTTCTTGCTATTTGCGTAACCGACGCACTCGGGATGCTTTGCGCGTATTTGATATGATACGGAGCTCGTCTGAGTGTCAACCAGATGAGGTTACTTGTTTGTTGTTACTTCAGGCTTGTGCAAATTTGAATGCATTGTCCTATGGTGAGGGAGTTCATAGATATTGTGAAGAGCATGGCTTTGAGAAGGCAATCAATATTTGCAATGCACTTATAACTATGTACTCTCGGTGTGGTTGCATTGAAAAGGCTTTTGAGGTGTTTAAGGGTATGGCCGAGAAAGATGTGGTGTCTTGGAGTGCAATGATATCGGGGTTGGCAAGCAATGGTTATGGCAGAGATGCAATTGAGGCATTTTCAGAGATGCAAAGATCGGGTGTTTCCCCTGATGATCAGACTTTCACTGGGGTTCTTAATGCTTGCAGTCACTCCGGACTACTTGATGAGGGTAGGATGTTTTTTAATCGTATGAGCGAAGAGTTTGGGATTCCACCAAACATTCATCACTATGGGTGTGTTGTTGATCTAATGGGTCGTGCTGGGTTGGTTGATGAAGCTTACAATGTTATAAATTCGATGAAGGTCAAACCTGATGCAACAATATGGAGGACTCTACTAGGAGCTTGTAGAACTCATCGCCAAGCTGACTTAGGAGAACAAGCCATTGAGCATTTGATCGAACTTAAAGCACAAGAAGCCGGAGATTATGTACTGCTGTTGAATATTTATTCATCGCTTGGTGATTGGGATAAGGTAATAAACGTGAGAAAAATGATGAAAGACAGGGGAATCCAAACCAGCCCTGCTTGTAGTACCATTGAGTTCAAGGGGGCAATACATGAATTCATCGCAAATGACTTTTCGCACCCAAGAAAGACTGAAATTTATGAGACGTTGGATGAGATCAATCAGCAACTGAGAATAGCTGGATACATTGCTGAGCCAATGTCAGAGTTGCACAATGTGGGTGTGGAAGAGAAGCAGATGGCATTATCTTATCACAGTGAGAAATTAGCTATTGCTTTTGGCGTTCTTTCAACTCCACCCGGCACGTCAATAAGAGTTGCAAAAGACCTCCGAATTTGTGTTGACTGCCATAATTTTGCCAAAATGTTGTCAGCAGTCTATAATCGGGAAGTTGTTATTAGAGATCGTAACCGCTTCCATCATTTCAGAGAAGGACGATGCTCTTGCAATGACTATTGGTAATTGTAAAATGTTTACCCAGTAAATTACGGAGCAGAATGAAAGTTAGGGTTCTAAAGATTATCTATTGAAGGATGATGAGAATGGTGTTGAATGTGTTATTGGATAGAACCACACAATAATATCAGACTCGCATTAATCATGCATAAGGAGAGTTCTGGTCGTACAGGAAAGAAAGAATCCCATTGTTGCTGAATACAGCTTGAAGCCAGATTCAAATAGACTCATTGGCACAAAGAAGAGTATGAATTTATGTCAATTAACAGGATGAAGTTGGATTTTGCTATTACTAAGTTGAGATCAGTATAGTAGTTCAGTTAGAGGGTGGAATTGGCCGTTCTTATGGACTGAACTGAATGGATTCAAGCTGGGGGGAAATTGTTGAATTTTCCCTAAGGAAGAAAGTGACTGCAATCTAATGAATGATTTTCACTAGAAGAAATTATGTAACCAAAATCCCACAAAGGCAACCACACCGCGCTAAATCTTGTGTCTTTAATCTTGTTGGACACTGGAGTTCCCTTGTATTTCCAGAAGTATGTAGCTTATGTTGAAAAGCTGAAATCCATTACTCCTTTTAACCGATGACAATAAGCAGCACCATACCCAGCTTTACTAACTGCAAGCCTTACTTTTACCCTGCAAAAGTTTTTTTAGAGTTTCACAAGTCAAGAAAATCATAGCAGAAGAGTGAAGAGAGTCGAAATTCCTCGATACTTTTTCAGATATAATTTCATAAGTGATGAAATCATAATAGAAGAAGCTGGAAGAGTGATAGTTGATCCCAGACTTCCTGTCAAATTTATGATTGAGTCTCAAAGGCATTCTTATCATAGTCAAACTATCGATCAAATGGTTCTTGATGAAGCGTGAAACCTAGAAAGGAAAAGTGAACGTCTATTTGGATACTTTCACCAAGAAGTTCAAACTATCGATCAAATGGTTCTTGATTAAGAGAAAAACGGATTTCTCTTCGGATACTTATCCAAGAAGTTTGGAAAGCGTCGAAGAATAATGAGTGAACTAAAAAATATACAATCAAACCTCTATGTAACAGCATCTCTATATAACAATACTTCACTATAAAAGCCAAGCTTTTACGGAACCAATTTTTATGTTATGTTATAATATACGTTCTCTATAACAATATTTTGCTATAACATAAAAAATATTCACAACAAACAAGGCTATTTTAGAGAGGGTTGACTGTAGTCTGATTTAACAGAACTCAAGAATATTATGCATTTCGGAGCTCAAGGGTGGAGAATGTTCATCCATGCGAACCTGCCGTTTACTAGAAATTTAGGATCATCCTCATCTCCTCTCTCTTTATCTAATGATTGCTTTATTTAGGGAGATTTTTTTTTGAGGTTTTGAAAGAATTGGCTTCCTAAATTTATTTTGTTGAATATGTCTTTACAACGTGATTATTTCGAAGAACTAAACAATTCAATCAATCAAATACTCCTCAATGCCAAACAATTACATTTTCCAAAAAAAATACTGAACTCTACGGGGTTGTTGGTACAATGGTGAAATTAGCTATACCACCTTCTATATGGGATAGATAATCCCATCATTTTAGTGTAAAACTTAGTCCAGATATAACCAAACATTGAGAAGTACACACAAGGACAAGTACACATATTGAGAAGGTGCTCGGCGACAAAATTTACCGTAAGAAAGCAAAAATTGTGGAAGCAAGGGAGTAACGGTTTCAGAATTCTAATTTTTTTAGCATAAATCAAAAGAATTCCCGCATTTTCATCACAACCAGCTCAATGACACGCTCAGATTATAGAGAGATTAAAGAGTTAGTTTAACAAGAAAGAACATGACAAGAGTGCCTCAACAACGTCACTTAGAGTTACATACCGCAGAGGAGGAAACAATTCTACAACACTATAGTTTTTTCTTCTCGGCCACAGAAGCACTTTTCAACTCACCTGCAAAACTGGAATTGCTCATACATGAATTACGCTAAGTTACTTTATTCCTGTCACCATTTCATCAGCCTGTATTTTATTCTAAGCAGCTACAGGTTCCTTCTGAACGAAACCTATACCCTTCTCGATGCTAGCTTTCAGTTCTGGCTTTAAAGCATCCAGAGCTTTTTGTTCATACTCAGTCAAACCTTGAAGGTCAGATGAAATCAAAGCCTCAACCCCGTTCTTTCCTAGTTTAACCCTTGAAGCAAAGAATGGAAGCTCTGTTAGGTCAGACTGGACAAAAGCACACTCATAGACATCACTATCTCCATCAAGTGCACGGAGTGAGGACTCAACAAATCTTGCTGCTGCGTACGCCATGGAAAGTGTAGCAGACCCTGCACCAGCCTTTGCCTCCACAACTTCTGTGCCAGCATTTTGAATCCTCACAGTTAGCTCCTGCACTTCATCCTCAGTGAAAGTAGTTGATGGTTTTGTCTTTGATAGCAAAGGCAAAATGGTGATACCGGCATGGCCACCAACAACTGGGACATCTACGTCAATGAGCCTCAAATTTTTCTTCTGAGCGACAAATGTGTTTGCCCTGACTACATCTAGTGTGGTAACACCAAAAAGTTTTTTAGGATCATAAACACCCTTTCGCTTCAACACCTCTGCTGCAATTGGCACTGTGGAGTTGACTGGATTGCTAATGATGTGGATAAATGCATCAGGGCAATTATCAGCAACAGCCTCAACCAATGTCTTCACGATGTTTGCATTAATGTTGAACAGGTCATCACGTGTCATGCCTGGCTTTCTTGGAACACCAGCAGGTATGACCACCACATTTACACCTTTCAAACAGTTGGCCAATTCAGAAGCTCCAGTGAAGTCTGAAACCTTGGAGGGAGTGTTACAGTGACTGAGATCAGCTGCAACTCCTTTAACATTAGCTATATCATAAAGGTTCAGCTCTGAAACTAACGGTGACATCTTGACCAGAAGAGACAGGGGCTGGCCTATACCGCCGCTGGCTCCAAGAACAGCCACTTTGTAAGATGCTTGAGGCTGAACACAGTTCCCATATCCCTTGTTTTCTTTTTGAGCCTTTGGAGTAATAGATTGTTTAAGGACGGCAACACTTTCTTTCCCTAAAAAGGACGATTCTGATTCACAGCTTACAGTTGTGGCAGCCTTCAAACCGCTGAAACTTCTAAGGTTGTTTTTTGAGTTGAATTTCACACCAAAGGCTTTTGATTGGGATACTGAGCTTCCTTTGCAGCCCAGAGATGTGGCTGAGCCAACTGAGAAAGTAGTTGCTGATGTTGCTGCCATTTCGACCCTGCAGGGCAGAAACATGATATTAATTTTCTATCGAGAACTTTAGTACATTACATACCACATCTGATGCATCAGAGAAATATTCCCAGTCTTATATATAAAACATGAGACATTGCATGAACTGGAAGATAAATGAATCAGTACTATGTACATGCCACTGGGTGCTTCATTCAGTTTTCATAATAGACAAACTTAGCATCTAAAATGTGCATAGCAAGTTAAATGAAATAGGCTTCTCTTGCTTCCAGCAGTCCAGGTTATAACTGTCTCCCTCTAGCTTATCACTTGAGGGATCTTCCTTCTAGTTTCCAAAATAAGGACCACAACAATTACTGTTTGTTAGCTGTGTTAACCTTGAGAACCATTTTACCATAGTTCTCCTAACACGTCATATTAATATCATTTCCAAAAGAATACAAGAATTCGACAGGTAAAATTCACTTTCCTGTTCTAGATTTAGTACTATAGGGATATATTAGCACTTTTTAGAAAAATATAATGCACTACAGAGGATCTTTTTAATAAGGTGCACTATAGAGGATTATGTTAGTAAAAGAGGATTATGTTAGCAAAAATTTTAAGGAGAAAATTCTTAAATTCTTAATAAAAATGATAAATTGATGTTTTCCCCTCCAAAATGATAGGTATAGCTTGTCACTTGATTGTAACATGAACCTAAAACAAGTAAACATTTTTTTTGCACCGTAGAAAAGAAAAGAGACAGAAAGTTTGAGCATATATAGGTAAACGAATGAGCTTGGAGATGCATTTTTTCGGATTAAGGGACCGTAGGTCACCATTCAGCTTGTTTAAAATAAGGGTTGATGCGTATAAACAACAGCACAGTTAACAAGGCGGTTCCACAACAAACTCCTCCACAAAAAATAACTAGCAACTGAAGCCAAATAGCAACTATTTCATCCGCAAGAATTATAGACTCCAGGATGTGGTTCACACCACTAATAAAATCTTAAGACACTAAAAATCAAAGAAACATTTTCAATTTTAATAACTCATATCCATAATTGGATTAAAAAGAAATGTTAACAGAGAACAGAAAAGGCAGGTAGCTCATACAAGATGTCAAAGGCATCTATGTTGTACACACAAGCTCTGCTCTATTCCTCAGCAAACACAGAGTCTGAAGAGGCGATATAACAATAAATATTGGAGAAATATTGGACCCTGATTGCAAGGATAGGAAGGCCGAAATAGTATACTGATGCAGCGTATTCCAGCACAATAAGGCACATAAACATGATTTGAAGCCAAAATATTTTCCTTCCCACAGTAAATGTATTATTTTCAATGAAGGATTTTATCCACATCTGAATCTCAAATGTGAGAAAATTAGTGAAACTGACTGTTGAATAGTGCAAAAATAGACAAAATTCGGGACAAAAGAAATAAAAAAAGTTAGACTCAAACCTAAGAGTGTATTTCTAGAATCTAATACATGCATCAGGTACCGATCACTACTAAGTAGATCAGATCCTTCTTTGACTCTGTTTCTGTGAGATGGCGAATGATGGTAAGAGTCAATGAGCTAATCAAAATGGATAACTATCAGCAGACATGTAAAATTCATTAATAGAGCTGATTAAGTACCCAATTGTATATGACTAGAATATCGCAGTAGAAAACGGGCGGGGGGGGGGGGGGGGGGGGGACACTCCACTTTTTTTTTTTTTACCACATTTAGTTGTTTAAAAGGAACTGC
>ML268829.1:73540-86092 GCA_005239495.1 Nicotiana undulata
GGGGGGGGGGGGGGGGGGGGGGGGGGGGGTGGCGCACATCAACTTCAACATGCACGTTCGCATAATTACCCTTTCATCATAGCGATTGGCAAAAGTAGAGAGAAGTATAGTCCCTTAGCTTCTACTATTTCTTTAGAAATTGAGACGAAACTCGTAGAGTTTAATTTCAAACTCGGAATCATATCCATAAAATAAAAAAATAAAAATAGCAAGGTTTAGCAGATCTACAGTTGCAACATACAAAAACAAAAATAAAAATAAAAATAAAAATGAATAACGTTGTTTAACATCACAGATACTGCATTGTATCGAATACCAAAATGATCCAAACCTGAACTAGGATAATAAATCAACGAAGGGCTACCAGATAAATCTTCAGATCCACAAAAAATGAGAAAAAAGAAATTGGAATTCCGTTAACAGTAATACAAAATTGACAAAATTGAAGACGCGAATCTAAAAGGCAGAGACCGAATTACCTTATAGAAAAATACGGCGGAGCTGGAAAGGGAAATGGAGGGGTCGATAGAAATTAGAAATAGGAGAGGAAAGAGATATTTGAACTTTCGCCTGAAAGAGATTTAAAAGAGATGATTAAAAGGGGTAGGTTTTATTAATGTCAGCTGAGTAGGTGTACAACTTGCAACAGTGTACTTTTCATATGCCTCTACGTCAAATGACCCCCCTCGATCAAATCGACTGATGACGCTGCATCTAAATTCAACGGTGTGCACTAAACTCAAACGGAATCTGCCTTTGTCATTACTCTTGATTCCGCTCCCATTTCGTCCGTCCAATTTATATCTCTTTTTCTTTTTTCTTTTACAAGACATTAATTGTTTTTCTTATTACAAATATCTTTTTAATTAGGGATCTTTACATAAATAGTTGCTTTTTTTAACCATATACATATTATACATTGATCATATATAATTAAACATATATAATACACAAATTATGGTACTCCAAAATAAACAAAGAGAATATTATTTTATGTGAAGTAAAATTCTGCAAGTACAATGCAAGGATTAAACCAACTAAATGAGAAGAAGAAAAACCTCATTCATGTTTCTGGATTCTTTTATTTTACAATATAATCAACTTAATTCTTTCCCTTTAGGTTTTCACAGGGCACAAAACCTTAGTAATTACATAGTACTAATAAGTATAAATAAAAGAATAAAAGATCATAACTTACAGTTCTTTTCAATATTAGAAGAGACGTTAAAACATCTTTGCTTATAAAGGTGCTGCATTCATCACCAGGGCACGGCTCTTTCAGTTGCCATAGAGCCAAACTCCAGATCCATTCCATTTTCATACACATATAACATCATCCAATATTATAACATAAAATCAAATCAAAAGATAAATTTTTAAGGTTTATTATAAAAAATACAGTAAAGAAGCACTCAGAATGAAAATGACTAATTATTAAATTATTATGATATCGAAAAAAATTCGACTTCGTGATCTTCAAAACAAATCTTTTTAAAACAACAAATCAAAGGTTCAATAAGAAATAATTCTCTATACGGTCAAAATCGGGCTTGCCCTTTTTTGTGTGGTTAATCGAGACCGGACTGGCAAGCTAGGGTTCGACCCCATGTCATAACGAACCATGACACGAAATCAGGTTGTTGAGCTCGTGATTCAGGGACCGATCGAGATCGAGATCAGCCGAGCAGGATAGAGATCGGGATCAAGCAGAACATGGAACGAGCGAGATCGAGGGAAGCTTGCTGAGTCGAATAACGGAAAACCGAGATATCCGCGATCGGGCAAGGATCGCGGCAGAAATCTCAGCATGTTTCAAGTCAAGACCGGTTAATTAGTCAATCATGAGATTTTCTACTATATTTAGAATTGTACCACAAGTAGAACTCCTCTGCTACATAATGGGGCTCTAATCATTTTGTAATCATCATATTCACGTAGAACAAAGCAATGTATTACATTTTCTCTATTAAGCTTTCAATATTCTACTACATAATTCATATTTTCAATAGCACTCATTTGGTTCGAGGGCGATCTAGCTCAAGGGCCAAAGTTGCGCACCACAATGGTTTGCTTCATTTATTTACATTCAATTTCTAATATCAATTTACATATTTTTCAGTTGTGCCAAGTGAAATCAACATCAACAATAACAACTACCCAGTAAAATCCCACAGAGTGGGGTTTGTGGAGGGTAATGCGTACGCACACCTTACCCCTACCCCGATAGGGCAGAGATGTTGTTTCCAATAGACCCTCGTCACAGGGAGACGGGAATACAAACAAGAAAAGAAAATTCATTAGTAACTTCAGCATAAATCGTAGAAATAGTAACATAAGCATAAAAAACATAAGGTAAAATATCCTAGAAATGTGCCAAGTGAAATCACATATCCTTAAGACTACTTATAAATTTAATTGTTATCCGATTTTAAGAGTAAACAGTTTGGCGCCCACCTTGGGCCTAAAGATAATAGTGATTGCTTGGTACTAATTTCCGTAACACACACTGCTTTACACTTGTTCTTGTAAGTGTTTTTGAATCCAGGATCAGCATGTCGAAATCTCAAGCAGTACCCACACACATCGACAATGGCCTTGGTTTTCGTGGCGAAAACGACAACATAGTCGCCCCAGGGAACGGGGTGCCTCCAGTTGACCTCGACGGAGTCCCGATTGCAGACCCCATCGATGTTAAATCCCATATTTCCATTAATGCAAATGTGGTCGTCGACCCCAAAAATAGCATCTGCAGAGACGTTCGATCAGCCGGTCAGAACGCACAGGGCGGCGAAGAAGGCGGAATCAGCCTTCGAATAATATTCGAAATGTTGCAGGCTCAACAAGCTGATATAGCACAACTCCAAAATCAGAACCATGCACCGAGCAGGGTCGAGCCCGAGCCATTGCAGAAAGTTGTGCATAGGGCCGAACTGGTGCCGAGAAGATTAAACGAAAATGAATTAGGGACCGACCCCGCTATCATGAAGATGCTCGAGGAGCTGACAAAGCGAATTAAATCAGGGGAGAAGATGATTAAAGCAAATGCCAAGAAAGTAGAAACATATAACTCCAGAGTTGATCAAATCCCGGGGGCATCACCGATTTTGAAGGGTTTGGATTCAAAGAAGTTCGTGCAAAAGCTCTCCCCCCCCCCCCCCCCGGAGCGCGGCTCCTAAACCCATTCCAAATAAATTTCACATGCCAGAAATTCCCAAGTATAATGGAACTATCGATCCCAACGAGCATGTCACTTCTTACACATGCGCAATTTAGGGGAACGATCTAGAGGACGATGAGATTGAGTCTGTATTGCTGAAAATATTCGGGGAGACGTTATCAAAGGGAGCGATGATATAGTATCATAATTTTCCACCCAAATCCGTTGATTCTTTTGCCATGCTCACAGATTTTTTCGTTAAAGCGCACGCCGGAGCCATAAAGGTTAAGACAAGGAAGTCGAACTAGAGATTCTCAGAGAGTTCGTATCTTGGTTCCAAATGGAACGCATGGATCTACCACCGGTTGCCGATGATTGGGTCGTTCAGGACTTCACTCAAAGGTTAAATATACGAAGCTCGGCGGCCTCACAACAGCTAAAGCAGAAAGATCGAATGCCCAGCTGTCACCTGGGCCGATGTGCATAATCGGTATTAGTCAAAGACTAGGTTCGAAGATGACCAGTTGGGAACCCCTTCTGGGTCCGTTTATCCTATAAGGGCCGTCGACAGAGTTAAAAGGGATATTGGTCGGGAACCACGGTCAAATAGAGATCGATACCAACCATATGGTGGAGATCGGAGAAACAACAAGCCTGGACGCAACCCCGTTTGAAGTGATAGAAGAAATGATCGAGGTCAGAGCTCTCGAGGGCTCATGAGTAAGAATGGTTTCAATAGGAATGTTGAGCCCAAAGAAGCACCGTGGCTATCGGAATACAACTTCAACATTGATGCTCAGCTATTGTATCAGCCACCGGGCGTATCAAAGACACCATATGGCCTCGACCTCTGCATACTGATCCGGCCTAGAGGAATCCTAATCAAATGTGCAAGTATCACGGCACCTATGGTCATAGAACAGAAGATTGCAGACAACTAAGGGAGGAGGTAGCCATTTTGTTCAACAAGGGGCATCTTCGAGAATTCTTAAGCGATCGGGCTAAAAACCACTTCAAGAACAGAGATTCAAACAGATAGAATGAGCAAGAGGAGCCGCAACACATGATCCACATAATTGTTGGAGGGGTCGATATTCCTCAAGGGCCCGTATTTAAGCGCAACAAGGTGTCGATCACAAGGGAAAAACAGACTTGGGATTATGTACTGGAAGGGACCTTTTCATTCAATGACGAGGATGCAGAGGGGATCCTACAACCCCACAGCGACGCACTGGTAATATTTGTTCTTAGGAATAAAACTCAAGTTAAACGTGTTTTGATTGATCCAGGTAGCTTGGCCAACATTATTCGATCGAGGGTCGTAGAATAGCTCAGCCTACATGATCAAAAGTTGTGCCTGCAGCCCGAGTGCTTAACGGCTTCAATATGGCATGTGAAGCCACCAAAGGCGAGATAACTTTGCCAGTGAACGTGGCCGGGGCTATCCAAGAAATAAAGTTCCATGTGATCGAGGGTGACATGAGGTATAACGCCCTGTTCGGAAGGCCATGGATCCATAACATGAGGGCAGTACCCTCGACCTTTCACCAGGTTATGAAATACCCAACACTAAATGGAGTCAAAACGGTTTACGGGGAGCAGCCCGCCGCCAAGAATATGCTTGCAGTCGACGAAGTGATACCAATATCGACACTCTCATCAACAAAAGAATTAGATTCGAAGGGAAAAGAGGAATCCAAATAGCAACCACAGACACCGGTGTCGACCCAATCGAAGGGGCAAGGGATCAACGAGGATGATGACTATTGGACCCCTCGATCCTTCATAATTCCCAATGACTCCGATGCCACTAAGTCAATGGTCGAAGAGCTGGAACATGTCATATTGATCGAACATCTGCCCGAACGAAAGGTATACCTGGGCACGGGGCTAACCCTTGAGCTCAGGAAAAAACTTATTCAATTCCTTTTAGCTAACATGGATTGCTTTGCTTGGTCCCATCTAGACATGACATGGATGCCATCGAAAATCACTGCCCATAAACTAAGCATGGACTCGAGGTCTCGTCATGTAAAGCAGAAAAGAAGGCCCCAATATGAGGTTAAGCATGCCTTTATCAAGGACGAGGTAACCAAACTTTTCAAAATAGGATCTATTCGGGAAGTAAAATATCCTGAATGGTTAGCAAACGTAGTGGTAGTCCCTAAGAAAGGAAATAAACTTAGAATGTGTGTAGATTATAAAGACGTGAATTAAGCATGCCCTAAGGATTCTTTTCCTTTGCCTAACATCGATCGTATGATCGATGCCATGGCTGGCCACGAGATTCTCAATTTTCTCGATGCCTATTCCGGGTACAACCAAATACAGATGAACCCGGACGATTAGCAAAAGACCTTGTTTATCACTATGTATGACACCTACTATTATAATGTAATTCCATTGGGACTAGAAAATATTTGTGCAACTTATCAACGCCTAGTAAACCAAATTTTCTAACAACAAATAGAAATATCAATGGAAGTTTATATTGATATCATGTTAGTTAAGTCCCTGCGAGTAGAGGACTATTTGAAGCATTTGCAGGAAGCATTCGATATACTAAAGAGGTACAACATGAAGCTCAACCTAGAAAAATGTGCGTTCGAGGTCGGCTCAGGAAAGTTTCTTGGCTTCATTGTATCCAATCGAGGGATCGAGATCAACCCTGATAAAATCAAAGCTATCGAGGACATCACGGTAGTAGATAATGTAAAGGTTGTGCAGAGGCTAACGGGGTGCATAGCCGCCCTGGGGAGATTCATTTTGAGATCCTCAAATAGGAGTCACTGGTTCTTCTCGTTACTAAAGAAGAAGAATAATTTTACGTGGACTCCGAAATGACAACATGCCTCGGAGGAGATAAAGTGATACTTATCGAGCCCATCGTTGCTTCACACTCCAAAAGCGGACGAGCAACTTTACTTGTATTTAGCAGTCTCGGAGATAGCGGTAAGTGGAGTCCTAGTCCGAGAAGAAAAAGGTACGCAATGCCCTATCTATTATGTTAGTCGGGCCTTAGGTGAGGCCGAGACCAGATATACACACTTAGAAAAAATAATGCTTACTTTAATAAGCGCCTCTAGGAAACTAAACCATATTTTCAATGTCATCCAATATGTGTTGTAACAACTTATCCACTTCGAAATATTTTGCACAAACCCGAGCTTCTGGGTCAATTGGCCAAATGGGCCGTAGAAATCAGCGGGTACGATATCGAATATCGACCCCGAACAACCATCAAGTCTCAAATCTTGGCTGACTTCGTGGCTGACTTCACGCCAGCCCTCGTACCCGAGGTTGAAAAGTAATTGTTAATAAAATCGGGTACATCCTCGGGAGTTTGGACCCTCTTTACGGATGGCGCTTTGAACGCAAAAGGGAGCGTAGTTAGACAATCTATCAGAACTACAAAATTGACTAACAATGAGGCCGAATATGAGATCATGATTGCAAGTCTCGAATTAGCTAAAAGCTTGGGAGCGGAGGTCATCGAGGCCAACTGTGATTCCCTCCTCGTGGTAAACCAAGTTAACAGGACCTTTGAAGTTCGAGGACCGAATGCAGAGATACTTGGATAAACTACATGTGACTCTATATTGATTCAAGGAATGAACCTTGCAGCATGTGCCCCGAGATCAGAATAGGGAGGTCGATGCCCTCGCAAACTTGGGATACTCGGTCGAAGACGAAGAACTCGATTTAGAGGTTGTCGTACAACTCACGAGATTGGTGATCGAAGAAGGTCATGCCGAGATAAACTCCACAAGTTGACAACAAATAGGTGGAGTACTTGAAGAACGGGAAGCTCCCATCAGATCTAAAGGAGTCGAGAGCGCTACGCGCGAAGGCAGCACGATTCACCTTGACCGAAGACGAAACGTTGTTCAAAAGGGTGATCGATGGTCTGTTAGCGATATTTCTGGGATCGGGAGATATCGAATACGTCCTAAGGGAAGTCCACGATGGCACTTTCAGAAACCATTCTGGTGCCGAATAATTGGTCCACAAAGTAATCAGATTCGGATACTATTGGATCGATATGGAGAAAGATTCAAATGAGTTCGTTCGAATATGCAACAAATGCCAAAGGCATGCACCAATGATTCATCAACCCGGGGAATAGATCCATTCGGTCTTATCCCCATGGCCATTCATGAAATGGGAATGTACATCGTCGGCCCTTTTCCATCGCCCCCAGGTAAAGCTCAGTTTATTTTATTTATGATTGATTATTTCTCTAAGTGGGTTGAAGCACACGCTTTCCAGAAAGTCAGGGAAAAGGAGGTCATAAACTTTATTTGGGACCACATCATATGTCGATTCGGGATGCCCTCCGAGATCATGTGTAATAATGAAAAGCAGTTCATCGGCAGCAAGGTGACTAAATTTCTCGAGGATCATAAGATCAAAAGGATCCTATCAACACCTTATCACCCCACCGGGAACGGACAAGCCGAATCGACCAACAAAATCATCATCCATAATCTTAAGAAGAGATTGAGCGACACCAAAGGGAAATGTTGAGAAATACTACCCGAGGTACTATGGGCATACTGCACAACATCAAAATCCAGTACCGGAGCAACACCTCTCTCATTAGTTTATGGCGTCGAAGCTCTAATCTCGTTCGAGGTCGGAGAACCTAGCATCAGGTTTTGATATGCAACAGAAGAGTCAAATAACGAGGCTATGAATATGAGCCTAGAATTATTGATGAAAGACGCGAAGCCGCCCTAGCCCGATTGGCCGCCCAAAAATAGTAGATCGAAAGGTAATACAATCAAAGAGCTAATCTTCGACATTTTAACATCGGGGACTTGGTGCTAAGGAAAGTCACCCTCAACACCTGGAATCCAAATAAAGAAAAATTGGGTCCGAACTGGGAAGGACCGTACCAGATTCTCGAAGTCACCGAAAAGGGATATACAAGCTCGGAATGATGAACGGGAAAGAACTACCGATCAATTGGAACATATCACACCTAAAATTATACTACTACTAAGGTACGGCTCCCTACATTTCATTTCTATTTTATACTAACTCTTGCAGGTGGTCGACCAATAACATCGATGGATTTTTTGATCTGAAGTCTTTAGGTCTGAAAGCAAGCGTTGCACTCTTTTTCCCTTGACCGGTTTTGTCCCAAATGGGTTTTCCGATGAGGTTTTTAATGAGGCAACCATTGATCGTGCTAACTTAGAACAATTCTACAGTATTTGAGGTCCTTTTGCAATCAACCTCAAATACTGGGGGCATTGCCCTTGGATGTCAAATTTTGTTGCGAGGAAATTACTTCATAATAGAGGGGTCTCGATAGGTGAAATTTACAAGGGCTAAACGGGCAAACGAATCGTGCCCGCATAGGTTGCTCAAGCCATGGCACAAAATATGTACGCATTTATAATCACTTTTTTGCAAGAATAAAGAGAAGTATTTTTCCTTGCCAATATCTCATACATTTGAAAAGGTTTTTCTACTTTACAATTCCATATTGCCGATCTATTATGAAAACGAGCTTAAGGGCCGATCATAACTAGAGTTCGGATAATCACCGCCACACTCGGGGACTGCGATCCGAAAAGTAAACGCGAACAAGATCAAATTACTGAAATATCTAGGCCATAAGACCTTTTAGGCAACCCTTAAATTTTAAAGGCCACGGCCACCCCACTCGAGGACTATTACTTCGGGCACGCTCGAAGTAAACGGGAAAATAAGCCCATCGGGCAGATCCCGTACTAAGAGGCTATGGCTGAATTAATACGGTTCAGAGTTGTCCGAATTTCGTAACAAAATAGGCCGCGAATTCTTTCATAACCGATTTTAAAGGCTACCCCCGGCAAAGTCACAAAAGGCTTCGATAATATCAAGTCTCAAAAAACTCTAATGAATGCAAAAGTTGTTCGAACTCTCGAATAATTCCTTATTATTTTGTGCTAAGGCACTCTAAGTTTTGTAAATACGAATAATAAAAACTTTTATTGATCCAAAAAGGGGAGAAAGCCTTACACTGACAAACAATCTTTTTACAAAGGCCGAATCGGCCAAATACAAAATTACAAAGGTCTAAGGGTTGCTTTTACTTCGAGTTCGAGAGATCATTCTCGCTCGACTAGAAAACCTAAGGGTTACCCTATTTCGAGTCCGAACAGACCCTCGCTCGATCATAAAGCCTAAATGCTACACTAATTTGATTTAAAGTAAATCAATCTCGGACCTTAGAATACAACTTCGTAACTTTATGCTAAGGCACTCTGACCTTTGTATAGATCAATGAAAAACGAATAAACTTGGAAGCCATGAAAGGGAAGAAAGGTTTTTATATATACAACTCAAAAGTCATTTACACGGGCAACATGTCCAGATGGAAATTTTCTACAAAAATCCAAAATAGGTCTCGGCAGAAACACAAAATATAAAATCATAAAGGGACTAGTCATCTCCGGGAGCAACATCTTCACCCTCGGGGCCTTCTCCACTTTCAAATCCGCTCAGGCACTCAGAGTCGTCGTCATCAGAATAAGCCAACCCCCTGGCTTCAGCTTCAAGCTCCTTAACGCTCTCGATCTCGTCCGTACGATCGAAGCCACGAGCATGGTTCTCCTCGAGAGTCTCCCTCCGAGACTAGCATTTGTCATGCTCAGCGACCCAATTTTCTCGAACTTGAGTAACCTCGACAACTTTCTTTGCTCGTACCTGAGCAGCTTCAGCATCAGTCCGGTAGATAGCCACCATTGCATCAACGTTGTCCTTGGTCGCTTCGACCTCTGATTTGGCCGCCCCAAACTTTGTGACTAGCTTCCCCCAATCGGAAATGGCTGAATCCAACCGAGATTGAATTTCCTCGATTTTCTTGTTGCACCGAGGCTTTCTCTTTCATGCTCCTGAGTTGGATTTCGGTCGAGACCAGTTGGGCTCGGGCAATCTCCTTTTCTTCGGCAAGGCGATCCATTTTCTTCTTCCACGCTTCGGCCTCAGCCTTCATTGCGTCTACTTCCTCACGAAGTTTCTCGATCACATCAATCCTTTGTTGGACTTGTGGGACCGAACCGTTAACCACCACGATCGAGTCAATGTCATAGTCGCGCCCCTTTTTTATCGCAAAATCGAGTTTCGACGTTTTTGGTACAAGTCCTTTTTAGAGGGTAAGGAATTGGAATTGAGAGAGTCGCCACCTAACGGATTGAGGTGCGTTAGGGAATCTAGAGCAGATAACTCATATTACCAGTTTACATCACCATAGATCGGGTAAGGGCTCAAATTACTTCGAGGGGAAAGTGTTAGGCACCTTTCGAGGTCCACAACGGTGGGTCCCGACCGAACTAGAATTAAGTGAATTAGTCTAAGGAAAAGTAAAGAAAACTAATTAATAGGGATGGGGGTCCTAAGTTTTTAGCCTATAGGATCACCCCGTGCAATACTTTGTAACTCCCTCAAGTCGGGGTGCAACTCATAGTATTTAGCGCACGGACTATCATCTCCTTCTACCTGATTACTATCTTTAAGTTGTTACCTTAACCGCTCTAGTCGATTCTAATGCGTTTCCTATGCGTGCACTACCCGTCCCTTACCTACGGCCCTGGAGGTATTAGGACCTATATTTGGGATGGTTCTAGACCCAGCCTATATTGCTCAAAATGTAATAGTCTAGGCCGCAAGCAAAACAATTAGGACTTTCAGATATAAAAAATGCAAATATGGGCTCATATTGACCTCCACACATGAACAACAAAGGCACGCAATTGATTAAGAGGCTTAAATTAAAGTCCTATGGGCATGATATCCATGTGAGAAAATAAGCAGGTGATTTATCGAGGCTGATTTATTAAGGCGAATGTCAAGACCTATTGTTTACCTACTGATTTTATTCAGTATAGTCTGGGCACTTCAGGCAGTAATACATCACAAATATAAACCCAGAATTATTATTAAGTCCTACTGGTATATTGCCTAAGCGATTGACAGTGACGATTGCATTCACAAGCATGATTTCTACGAGTTTGATGGTTACAGACCTATAGACATGACTTCTAGGTGTAGCACCGATTTTAACTTTATAGAGATATGTTTTATTTCCCTTTAAAATCCTATAGGCATGCTTTCTGATTACTGTACTGAGTTAAGTCCTATAGGCATGATTTCTAGGTCTAAAACTGGTTTTATTCCTATAAGCATAGTGTCTAATTAATGTACTGACTTAAGTCCTATAGGCACGATATCTAGTGAGCAGTAATACAAGCAGAAATTGTACATAATTGCAAGAAAACAAATGGAACCAACATTGAGGTCCTATAGGCAGGATCTCTAATGCATGTTTTATTGAACAACTTAACGCTTCCTATAGGCAGGATTTTTAATATGAAATCTTAATCCTAGGTAGGATTTCTAATATGCAAATACGGAATTCATAATCAACATTACCAATGAAAGTCCTATAGGCAGGATTTCTAAACACAACAAATTTTGACAAATGATCAAGAATTAACAGCATAGCTGAAACCCTATAGGCAGGATTCCTACCTAGTTAATGAAGGAAAATAAGAAAAAAACCCTGATTTTACTATATACCCCAGAATCTATTTATTACAAACTTATTACAAACCAGAGTAATGAATAAATTAAATAATAGTAGTAAGATAAACTATAGGGAGTCTTCATTAGGCCCAAATAAACCTGGGAACCAGGCCTTCGAACCAATCCACTTTGAGGCTCGTTTCATAGGTACAACATAGCCAAACACGAGTGATTCACTCATAACACATATAAACCAGGTTTCTGGTGTGTTAAAGTTCCCAAGGGCCTCAGGGACCCAGGGCAATGCTCACACCTGGACCACATATTCAGAGAGATTGGAAACCAATTCCCAGTGTGTAAGAGTTCACATGAGTCTCATATGGACTCTGATCAGTGCTCACACTGAGATGGTTGAGGATAGAACCTAAGGTAATAAGAGTGGAGGTTTTTAAAAGAGTAAAAACATTTAAACACAGTGTTGATTTCAGAAGAAACAAAATTCAGACAGAATAACAATCATCAAAACAAGCAAGGTTTGTAAAGTACATAGTTTCAAATAGGTTAATCCGGGAAAGAGACATGATTATACTAAATAAGTATGCTGACATTTAGGACAACCATTGTTTAATCACATAAACAATTAGGCAAAACACTCAGATTATCTCATGACATGTTAGCAGACAAGAGACATGAATTAAGTAACAATACAGATTTGCAAAGTTAGGATAAGTTAACTAATTTCATACTGGTAATATCTTAAGGAATGCAAAGTTCATAACAGTTGCAGGATTAACAAACAATGTGCATGGACAAGTTAAACATTAATCTAGTTTTTAAGAGGACTAATTAACAATATCAATCATGGGGGGGGGGGGGGG
>ML268829.1:86226-123710 GCA_005239495.1 Nicotiana undulata
GTAGATGAAATCATAGAATCATATAACTAGCAGAACCATACTCAAAAAGCATGATGGTCGAGCAACACATATTATGAAGAATGAAATGACAAGGGGTTAGGGCTTACCAGTTAAGCAAGAAAGCAAGTAAATATACCACAACAGTTAAGTTCCAGAATCACTTGGCCTTGACTTTCAGCCGGCCAAGACCAGAAACAATGAGCACAGAATCAGAGTAAAGAACTAAGTTTTTCAGTGAGAGTATTAGAGTTTGAGTCTGTCCTAAGGGGAAAGGGGAGAGGGGTTTAAGTAGTATTCAATCAAGTGAAAAAATAAGGGAAGTAATCAAACACATATAAGTAAGGAAAGAAATTATTCATAAAATCAATTAAAGTCAGAGTTCAGTCAATTAACAGGGCCTAACAGCGTGTAATCAGACAAGTAACATTTAAAAATAAGGAAAATATCAATTAACAACCAGTCTCAAGGCAAATAAGGTAAATGAAAACATGGTAGATTGGACAGAATAAGGAAAATATCGGTACCATACGTGAAAAGAAAGAGTAAAAGGAAATCAGTAAACGATTTCAAACCCTAATTTTTAGGTAAACTTCATAAGTCGGCATAAATAAAAGGCAAGAGTTACATGCTTCATAAAATGAACATAGACAGGAATATACTCAAAGAATCACAATCGAATCAGATCTGGTCCCAAAATAAAAGGTCAGAAACCTTATTTTAAGTAAACCAAAAAATCGAACAAAAAATAAAGGCACAGAATCATATGTATTAATAAAAAATGATCATAGACAAGGGGGTTATTCAATAAACATAGGATCGAACCAAATCTGGTTCGATTAAAGAAGGTTTGAAACCTAATTTGGGTAAGTAAAAGATTTAACGAAAAATAGGTAGATTTATGAGTAATAAAGTGAATATAGACGAAAATAACATTAAAACAAACTAAAGTTTGAACCAAATCTGGTTCGAAACAAAGATTTGAAAACCCTAACTTTAGGTTAGGTATGAATGAATGAGAGATATGAAAATATTCGTACATACACAGAAAAGTTGATGAACATAGACGGAAACAACAGTAGGTTAGAGATTTGAACTAGCCTTGGTTCGAATCTCTACAGGATCTACTTTCCATTTGAGGCGAGTAATTTGGTAATACCAAAAATAGGTAGTCGGTAAGAAGATAGGACTAATATGGTCAAGGAATCAACGATTGATTCCATCTTTGAGTTGGAATCGAAGGGGAAAATGAGGATTGCGGCGATAGGGTTTCAGAAGAGAGGGGGGAGGAAGATGAGAGATATTAAGGGCGGCGGTGGGTGAAATGGGTTAGGGTTAGACGGGTAGGTATAATTAAAAGGGGTTCGGGTGCTGTGAGTCATTGATCTTCAGAGATCAACGGCTGGGATTTTAAAGAGGGAACTGGGTCGGAGTTTTAAACGGGTATGGGTCTGGGTTAATGGGTATTGGGTATGGGAGTATTGGGCTGGGTAATGAGTAGTGTGAGTAATTGGGCTAGGTCCGAAATTGGGTCTTTTAGGGGCTATGTTTTAAATACCCAATTAATTAGTAAAATAATTTATAAAAGTAACTAATAAAATAGCAAAATATCACTTGTGCATGAAAATGATTTAAAATAATTATTTAACATTACAAAATTATAAAAAGTCATTTTCTTGTATAAATAATGTAATTATGCATATACATGGGCTATTATTGAAAAATATGCAAGTTTAGCCTCAGGATGCAAATATAATTATGATAAATACATCAAAAAAATTTAAAGCTTAATATGGATATAGATGATGAAAATTAAATAAAAAATTATTATAAAATTACTTGTGATGCAATAAACAATTATTTATATAGTAAAAATGCAGGAATAAATTGATTAAAAACCTTTAAAAGTTATGGAAAATTATGAAAAAATACTTGATGATGCTTATGCACTATTTTGAAGGTATATATGCATTTTTTGAGAAATATGAGGAAAAATTGGGTATCAACAGCTGCCCCTCTTTACCCGAGAAGGATGAAAGAGTTGTCAGGTAAAGAAATGATGACCAATTTTGACTGAATAGGGTGATTTGAAATATATAGGCCGCACTCCGACTTCTTAGCTGCCTACATATCCCTTGGTTTTATAGGAATCATGTCGTTTGTAGTTTTGGATCCAATGATGGAGTAAACCAATGGAGACGTTGCAAGAACGAACAAAATGTTCCAGGTAGGGTTAATTGGGGTTTGAAATGGTTATGGTTAAATGAGACTAGGTAACAGATAATGGATGGTCATGTTTGAAATACTTTGAAAGATGTGGATGGGAACCGGAGCGGGATTGCTCCTGTTGGGATAACGGTTACTTTTCTGACCACCTGCAAATTTACAAAAATACACTGCAAGCACATATGTATAAATTGTTGCGTAAACTTAGACATGATGCAAATTCCCTTTGGACCATGAAGACTGTCTTTGGACGGTGAGGATGACGTCTTTAGACCATGAAGTCCTGGGTCATGAATTGTGAAATAAGGAATTCGTAGGCCATAAAATGATGTTCTTGGGCCATGAGGATGATGCCTCCGAACCATGACGCCTTTGAATAATGATGTGAAAGTTTGAGAGATCCTCAGGCCATGGCATGATGTCTTCCGGCTATGAGAAGGATGCCTTCAGATTATGACGCCTTCGGACAAGTTGGCTATATTTCAGCCCATGAGGTTCAGAGACATGATGCTGGAGGCAACAAGATATAGCTTAGTCTTTTGTAAAGTTAAGGGCAGAGCTTAGCTCGAGAGAAGAGAACAATGCAAGATTAAAATAGAGCAATATCTGCGTTTATGCATAGAGAGACAGTGCTTAGTCTCGTGCAAGATTTGGGACAGTGCTTAGTCCCATGCAAAGTGAAGGCGATGCTTAGCCTTATGCAGAATGGGAGGTAGTGCTTAGCCTCATGAAAGTGTGGAGGCAGGGCTTAGCCTCATGCAAGGATTGAGACAAGCTTCATCTCATGCAAAGAGAAGGCAATGCTTAGCCTTATGCAAACAGGGAGGCGTGGCTTAGCCTCATGCAAGGATTGAGATAGGGATTAGTCTCGTGCAAACAGAAGGTAGTGCTTAGCTTTATGCAGATGGGAGGCAGGGCTTAGCCTCATGCAAGGATTAATACAGGGCTTAGTCTCGTGCAAACAGAAGGCAGTGCTTAGCCTTATGCAAATAGGGAGGCAGGGCTTAGCCTCATGCAAGGATTCATACAGGGCTTAGTCTCGTGCAAACAGAAGGCAGTGCTTAGCCTTATGCAAATAGGGAGGCAGGGCTTAGCCTCATGCAAGGATTGAGACATGGCTTAGTCTCGTGCAAAGAGAAGGCAGTGCTTAGCCTTATGTAGATGGGAGGCAGGGCTTAGCCTCATGCAAGGATTGAGACACGACTTAGTCTTGTGCAAAGAGAAGGTAGTGCTTAGCGTTATGCAAATATAAGAGTGAAGTATTCTTAGCTGACAATGCGTTTTGTGCATAACAATTGTGTTGTTGCGACGATGGTTATTATTCCTGCATCCAAAGAAAATTTGTGAGTTTTGTGGGGGAGGTTGGTTCGTGTCTTTGTTTTCTTGATCTGCTCCACTCTGCCCGAGGGTCCTGTTCAAGTTACCATGGGTAGAATTTGGCTAAAAAGTAAAGTTTCTTTTCAAAAGCATGCGTGTATAGTTTTTAAAAGACATAGTAATATGAAATTTAGAAATGAGTTAGATGAACTAGTCGTCGTGACATTATTAGAGACATTGCGACCTCATTTGCCATAGAATTCTGAGGGTCCTCCTCAAAATTCTGCCCCAGTTTCTGATTATGTGGGGAAATGGAAATTTTATTGAATTGTGACTGAAACCACAGGGCTGCCTACGTATCCCCTCTCAAACGGGAACCAGGTCAAGTGTAGTTTAGTTTACATCATATGAAGAAACAGAGATAGTTTACACGTATTATCTTTTGACTGCATCTGAATTGATAGGCTTTGGCCAGATTTCTCCATCCATTTCTGCGAGTATGAGCGTTCTTCGTGTTAATACTCTATGAACCATGTAAGGACCTTGCCAATTGGGTGAAAATTTTCCTTTGCCTTTATCTTGATGCGGAAAGATCCATTTCAGCACCAGCTGCCCCGGTGTGAACTGTCTTAGTTTGACCCTTTTGTTGAAAGCTCTGGACATTCTGTTATGATAGAGTTGACCATCACACACTGCATTCATCATTTTTCCATATATGAGGGCTAGTTTCTCATAGTTGCACCTTATCCATTCTGCTTCACTGAGTTCGGCTTCTTGTATGATTCTCAAATAAGGAATTTCTACCTCGGCGGGAATGACAGCTTCGGTACTATAAACCAACAAGTAGGGAGTTTCCCTAGTTGATGTACGGACTGTGGTACATTATCCCAATAAGGCAAATGGTAATTTCTCGTGCCATTACTTGTGATTCTCTACCATTTTCCTTAGTATCTTCTTGATGTTCTTGTTGGTAGCCTCCACGACTCCGTTCATTTGAGGTCTGTATGTTGTGGAATTCTTGTGCTTGATGTTGAAAGTTTCACACATGGTTTTCATCAATTCACTATTGAGATTGGCGGCATTGTCGGTGATGATGGACTCTAGAACCCCAAATCGGCAAACAATCCAATCTTTGACAAAATCTGCAATGACCTTCTTGGTCACGGCTTTATAAGATGCAACTTCAACCCATTTAGTGAAGTAATTGATGGCCACTAAAATGAACATGTTCCCTCTCGAAGCAGTGGGTTCGATTGGACCAATGACATCCATTCCCCAGGCAACAAAAGGCCAAGGTGCACTTGTTGCGTTGAGTTCATTTGGCGGCACCTGTATCATATTTGCATGTATCTGGCATTGGTGGCATTTCTGGACATACCGGATGCAGTCTGTTTCCATAGTCATCCAAAAGTATCCGGCCCTGAGTATCTTCTTGGCTAAGACAAAGTCGTTCATATGTGGGCCGCATGTTCCGGCATGTATCTCCTCGAGCAATTTGGAGGTCTCTTTGGCGTCAACACACCTTAACAGACCTAGATCAGGAGTCCTTCTATACAGAATTCCTCCGCTTTGGAAGAAGTGATTGGATAGCCTCTGAAGTGTGCGTTTCTGAGTATGGTTTGCATGCTCTAGGTATTCTCCTTTTGCAAAATATTCCTTGATATCGTGGAACCAGGGATTTCCATCTGTTTCTTCCTCAACATGAGCACAATATGCCGGATGGTTATGGATTTTCACCCTAATGGGATCGATGAAATTCTTGTCTGGATGTTGTATCATTGAAGACAAGGTGGCCAATGCGTCTGCAAATTCATTCTGGATTCTGGGGACATGCCGGAATTCTATCTTTGTGAACCTCTTCTTCATATCTTGTACATGAGTAGATACGGTAGTATTTTGGTGTTTTTGGTAGCCCATTCTCCTTTTACCTGATGTACCAGCAGGTCTGAATCACTGATCACCAACAGTTCCTGAATATTCATGTCAACAGCCAGGTTGAGCCCCAATATGTAGGCCTCATATTCCGCCATGTTTTTGGTGTAGGGGAACCTGAGTTTTGCAAACATCGGATAGTGCTGACCGGTTTCTGATACCAAAACGGCTATGATACCGACTCCCTCGAACTTTGCAGCTCCGTCGAAAAACATTCTCCAACCGCCGTAGGCTTCATCAATGTCTTCTCCTACGAATGATACCTCTTCATCAGGAAAATACGTTTTTAGGGGTTCGTATTCTTCTCCTACATGATTTTTTGGCAAGATGATCTGCCAATGCTTGTCCTTTGACCGCCTTCTGAGTTACATAGATGATGTTGAACTCGCTCAGTAATATTTTCCACTTGGATAGCTTCCTGTTAGGCATAGGTTTCTGAAAGATGTACTTCAAGTGATCCATCCTCGATATGAGGTATGTGGTATAGGCACAAAAATAATGCCTCAATTTCTGAGCTATCCAGGCTAAAGCGCAGCAAGTGCATTCCAGCAAAGAGTACTGTGCTTCATAAGGAGTGAACTTCTTACTCAAGTAATATATGGCCTGCTCCTTTCTTCCCATCTCATCATGCTGTCCCAAAACACAACTGAAAGCTCCATCTAACACTGCAAGGTAGAGTAGTAGTGGTCTACCAGGCTCTAGCGGGACTAAGACTGGTGGTGTGGACAAATATTCCTTGATTTTGTCAAAAGCCTTCTAACAATCCTCGGTCCAGCTGGTTGCGGAATACTTCTTCAATATCTTGAAAATCGGTTCACATATCACTGTGGACTGTGCTATGAAATGACTTATGTAATTGAGGCTCCCAAGAAACTCATGTCTTTCTTGTTCTTTGGTGGTGGTAGTTCCTGGATGGCTTTAACCTGTGATGGGTCCAACTCTATTCCTCGGCGACTGACGATGAATCCAACAATTTTCCGGCAGGAACCCCAAATGCACACTTTGCGGGATTTAGCTTTAGATTGTACTTCCGCAGCTGGTCAAATAAATTCCTCAAATCTGCTATGTGATCTGTGGCCTTCTTGGATTTGATGATGACTTCGTCGACATACACCTCTATTTCCTTATGTATCATATCATGGAAGATAGTTGTCATGGCTCTCATGTTGGTGTCCCCATCATTCTTCAGACCGAATGGCCTCATTTTGTAGCAGTATACCCCCTTGGTGTAATGAAAGTTGTTTTCTCCGCGTCTTCTTTGTCCATCCAGATCTAGTGATAACCCGCGAAGCAATACACAAAGGATTGGATATCATGCTTGGCGCAGTTGTCAATCAGAATGTGTATATTTGGCAGTGGAAAATCATCCTTGAGACTTGCTCTGTTTAAATCCCGATAATCAACACACATTTTGACTTTTCCATCTTTCTTTGGAACCAGTACAATGTTGGCTAACCAGGTTGGTTACTCAACTACCCTGAGTACCTTGACTTTGATCTGCTTGGTGACTTCCTCCTTGATTTTCAGACTCATGTTTGTCTTGAACTTTCTGAGTTTCTGCTTTACTGGCGGACACGTCGGATTTGTAGGTAACTTGTGAGCTACCATGAATGTGCTCAATCCTGTCATATCGTCTTATGACCATGCAAAGATATCCTCGTATTCTTTCAGGAAACGAGTATATTCTTCATTCTCTAATGGTAACAAGTGGATGCTTATGTGAGTTTCCTTGATGGTTTTGGAATCTCCCAAATTGACTATCTCGGTTTTTTCCAGGTTGGATTTGGGCTTGTTCTCAAAATTCTCAACTTCTCTAATAATTTCCTCAGGTATTACATCCTCTTCTTCCATTTCTTCCGAGTCACTATCCTTGTGTTGCGTTGTCTCATTACATGTCACAGTCGTTGGTTCATCAAGATAAGAAATAGTAATGCTGTAGAGAGAAAGATATGAAAGAAAATAGTAATAGTAAAACATCAATCCATTGGTAAAAATGTCAAACAAAGCAATTTCAATAACTCAAATAATATTTTTCGAAATGGAACACTAAAAATATTATTTAAAACAAAATGCTCAAGAAGAAATTGTTTTCAAAATAAATGATGCTAGCAGCCTTGCTACCTCGGGACTCGTCGGGCCCTTGATGGTGTAGCGGTCCAGTTCTTGAGAAATGATCCTTTCTCCGCTGTCTGAATAGTAAGGCCTTCTTCCTCCTCCTCCTTAACTATCACACATCAATCCATATCATCATCTTCTAAAAACAAATTCCTCAGCACATCCAAAGTTTCTTCCCCCTCGGATCCCCATATTGTATCGGCTCGATGAAAGGTCTGACTTAGATGCGACACTGACTGCTCGAGAGGGTAATAGGGACCACGCCATAGTGGCGACCAATTCCGATACTCGTGCCAGGTGTACTGATATCCAAGCCCAAAGGTTGTACCATGACGTTTCAGCTGTATTGGTTTGGCGATACCTTGAAGATTCTTACCGAGCCCCTTACCAGGTTCATACCCTCTCCATGCCAATATGCTTTCTATTTTGCTACTCCACCACTTATCCTTCTCGATTGCGTTAACACGCTCGATGCGATGGTAAGTTTCTCCTCCTAACTTCCTTTTGTTCTCCACTACCGGAACAGTTTGATTGGTGTAAATGGGATTGCTTCTATCTCCATGGATGATCACTTCTTGATGGTTCCATTCAAATTTCACAGCCTGGTGCAAAGTAGATGCAGAAGCCCCAGTGGCATGTATCTACGGTCGTCCCAATAGCAGATTGTAGGAGGAGGATATGTCTAGCACATGAAATTAAACATCGAACCAGGTAGGACCCATCTGTTAACATAAGTCGGTTTCCCCAATCGCGGCCCTTTGTGACCCATCGAATGCCTTTACATTCATAGATCCTGCTCGTATTCATGCAGACCCTTGTCCAACCTCTTCAGAGTTGTCAGCGGACAGATGTTGAGGCTGGACCCTCCGTCTATCAGAACTTTGGCGATGAACTTATCTTCACATTGCATTGTGATGTGCAAGGCCCTGTTATGGATCAATCCTTCATGTGGAAACTCATCTTCGTGGAAGGTGATCTTATGTCTCTCCAGCACTTGCCCTACCAGGTTGTTCATTTCTCCTCCGGTAATGTTGTTGGGTACATATGCTTCATTCAACACCTTCATCAGAGCATTCCTATGTGCCTCAGAATTTTGCAGCAGTGACAGGATGGATATCTGGTGGGAGTTTTGTTCAGATGATCAACAACAGAGTACTCCTTTGCTTGTACTTTCCTCCAGAGATCATCCGGACCAGTTTCAATGATGGGTTGTTTTGCGGAAGCTTCCTTACTTGTCCCTCCCAAGTTTTCAGGTGTGTAGATTCTTCTTGTTCTAGTCATTCTTTGTGCAGCACCGGACTCTTCCATTTTTGCTTTCCCATTTCTCCTAGCTTCGTCAACATAATCCCAAGGTATGGCATTGGACTTGAAGGGTGGTGTGGATTCCACCGTCACAGTGGAAGGTGTGGCTACTTCTACCTCAAACGGGGTAGGTGTAGCTGCAGGTGATGTTACTTTTACTTCAAAGGGAGCCGATGCGGCTACCTCAACTTCAACTGACGGCTGTACCTTCACCAGAATGGGATTGAGTGTGACTGCAGGTTTCTTAGGTTCATCACCTTCCCGCATAAGCCCGATTGATCCCTCAAGATCCCACTCTTCATCGATTTCTATCACATTGACTCCTTCACCCCTATGATTTGGGAGGAGATTGTTGCGGACATTGGGTGTGGCTTCTTTCGCCTGTGTTGATACCCAATTTTTCCTAAAAAATAATTTTAAATTGCATATATGCCTTCAAAATCATGCATTGGCATTAATTGGTATTTTTCTATATTTTTTTATTATTAATTTGTCCAGCATTTTATTTCTAATAATTAATTACAAATTTGCATCACAAATGATTCCAAATACATTTCTTGATTTAATCCACTATTTATGGTCCTATTAAGTCCAAATTATTTCATGAATAGCCAATTTGGTACTTTTTGGCTACAATTGTAATAACTTTGCAATTATAGCCCACATATATAATTTTCGTATCATTTTCACCAGAAAGTTAGTCCTTTATATTTTTAACTGATAAATAACCATTTTCAAAACACATCTATGCATGAAATTCTTTTTTTATAATTAGTAATTATTTTACAAATTAGTTTAATTAATTTGTTTGGGTATTTATCAAATGGCCCAATTGTATTTCAATTATAGCCTATATAACCAACCCAAATGCCTAATTAATTAGCCCAATGCACCCAGGCCCAAACTTCTACCCAAACCCGACCTAGGTCTTGATGAATCTTGGTCGTTGATCATTTTTTATCAACGGCCCGGATTAATTATTTCCTAAATTAATCTAAACGACCCCCCCACCCCCTCACTCTCCTCTCACACTCCGTCGTCACCCTTCACCCTCCTCTCCAAATCCTCTCTGCCCTAACCCTAATTCTCCCCCCCTCCCCCCCCCCCCCCCGTCGTTGCTTGCCTGCCGTCGACTACGGTGTATTATCACTATCCTAAAGCCCTAACGGCTCTCCTACGCCGGGGTTTTGCTATATTTGAGGTCCTCTAGGGACCAGGGATCAGTCCACTCACACCTTGGCATGTTCTTACCAGTCTCAGGCCGCCATGGCTCGATTTGAGTAAGGTCGTTCTATTTTTTTGCCTAAACCTATGGGTTTCTAAGCCAATGTCTTCATCTCTGAGTTATTTCCTCAAAAACCCTTGTTTCTTAACTTTTTAGATTTGTACAGATCCAAGGAGGATCGAACTGTTTTCGCTTGTTTTTATGGGAAAACATGCCGATTTTCAAACGACTTTTCATTTTTTTCCTAACTAGGGTTTCTGAAAAATCTTTTCTTCAAAAAATGATTTATGAGTTTTAAGTGCTTGTTTTTCTGATTCTTATGCGTTTTAATCGATTATGTTGAGTTTCTTCTCAACCCTAACTAGTTCATGCTGAAACCCCTAATTTTTGCACTATGTGAAATTCGTCTTTGATTATTTGATATATGATTCTGCTATGTGTTTGACTCTCATGAATACTGCTTTGTTTCATTTGAATATTTTTGTGAGTTTACCCTAATATGTCCTATTAGGGTTCCAGATTTGATTCTTTCTGTTCTGCCTATTCATGAGAACCTATGTTATTTTTCCTAAAATTGACGTCATTTTGAGTCCTTGATTCACTAATTTGCTGTGATTATACCTCTGTATTGATTTCCTCAATGATTTCCATATTTTTTACAGCCTGTTATTATTTCTTAACTTATTCTCTGATTTAGCCGTATTATTCTTTGATTCTTACTGGTTATTTCCTTAATTGATTCCTTTGTGTATTTACCCCTAATTACCTACTCTATACTTCAGTTGTTTCATGTCTTTCCTTAATTAACTAATTGCTCTTTATCGTTGGTGAATTACTCCCTTAATTAAGGGAAGAATTTACTGATTTATGCTTGACTGATTCTATAATTGTCTCTAATTACTGAACAATTGTTTGTTTACCTTATTTGTCTCGCTCCCAACTGTTATATATTCCCTCTTCTATTCTCACTAACACACGAACACTAGTTCAGCAATTCTCGCTTACACTTAGAAGCTTTCTGCTCTTTCTCGTTACTTTCTACTTCTACTGAACTAGCCGGTTGTAAGCCAAGGTTAGTTATTGCACTACACTTGCTCTATATTCTGTGTCTGCTCTCCTTAACTGGTATGTTCTGATTCAATTTCAAGTTCCAAACTCTATGTGTTCTATTACTGCTTTAGTCCACTGATTTCCAGTCTTGTTCCTGTGTTATTATTTGGTTGTTCAATATGTGACTAGCATGCCTAAATCTTTGTTTCACCTAGCATGCCTAGACTACCCTGTTTAGTTACTAGCCTATAGGAATTCTGATTAACATGTCTTGAACCTGCCTCTTACCTCTTTAGCATGTCTCAACCTGGCTCTACTGCATGTGTGTATGTTTGATTGTTTGTCTGTTTGTTTACTCAGTTTCTGGTATTAATCTGCTTTGCTAAGTTATTTACTACCCCCTGAGTAATTCTGATTCTATGTTCAACTCTGTCTAGTATAACTATGTTCTCAACTGTCTGTTCTGAAATCCATCTGTCTGTATCATTAGCTGTATGACCAATTCCTTAAATCCTGTAAACTCCTGGAAAGTTCTGTGTTTCTGTTGTTATATGTTTCACCCTGTGTGTTCTATATCTCCCCAATACCGCTATGTGAACTTTGTTGTTAGTAGTATTGGACTTGTTTGCTCTGTAGCCAACCAATTTGCTTGCTGAATTTTCAAAATACTCACACTGCTTTTTCAAGTTGTTTTACTACTAATCAGTTCCTTTTCAAAACTCCTTTACCTCTTGAATCAATTCAATGTTGTTTCTCTTATCAAAACCTTTTTCAAAACTATGTCAAGCACTCTCACTCAACTCTTAAGTCCCTAGGTTCTTCCCCTCCAGTGTGTGACTGCCTTGGGATCTTTTTGAGATCCATCTAAACTTTGACACACTGAAGTTGTCCCTTCCACACTGCACTTACTCAGTTCTTGCTATGAAAGTCTAGGTGTGAGCACTACCCGGGATCCTTGAGGTCCTTAGGGAACTCTGACACACCGGGACATGAGATTGGCTATGAAACTCTTGGCATTTGAGGTTATGGAAGGCCTGGTATTCTCATGATGTATTTGGGACTGCTTCAAGCTCCCTATAGTTTAATTTCCTTTTCATTTATGTAATTCATTCAGCCATTGGTCTGTAATAATTATTTGTAAATAAATATTGGGGTGGCTAGTGAAAGGGGGGGTAGCCGTATAATATTGTTGATATTGTTGGGTAGAAAGCATGCTTTAGGCTTTACATTCTATGTATTTTGCATTAGAATTCATGACTTAGGATCAATGTGTTCATCCAAATCATGCCAAACATGCATTAGATATCATGTCCTTAGGGCTTCACGTCTACTGCTTCAACATATTGCATGTCATCAATCCATGCCTTAATGTTGCACAAGTATTCTCACTTAAAAATCCTGCTATTAGGTTAATAAATAGCCTTAACACAAGTCTGTCATTCCTGTGTGCATTTAGATACCATGTTCTAAGGGATTCTGTTTGCATTTGTTTGAACACGCCTAGTTTAATTACAATAAATCACAGATCCACGAAAAGACATAAAAACAGTCTCACATATTGATGTCCTTTCTGAATAAAACTGGTATCAATCCTTTCACTCTCAGACTCGTATCACCTAGAGAAGCATTTTTTAATGTTAAATAACTTCCAAATTTCTCAAAATGTCCTGTGATTATTATTACGTACAGTCCCACACCTAGGCAAACCTTAGGTAACTAATCTCTATAAAATTGGAAACTGCTTTTATTGTGTTTCTGCTTAAGGGCTCACAGGTTTTCAAATCAGTAGGCAAACTTATTAGGATCCTGTCGTTGAGTATATGAAACAGTGTTGCATATTTCTGTGTATTGGTGTTCACTTAGATATCCTGTCTTAGGATCATTTTCTAATAAAACTACTTTTGCTTGTGTTTGAGACGTGCTGTTTATGTGCATTACATGTGGAGGTAAATATGAGCCTCTTAACTGTTTCTTTCATTCATCTGCTAGTCCTAATTGTTATTTGCTTGTCGCCTAGAATTTTTCCTTTTTAAAACCTTAGGGGTTTGTTTAGAACTGTCCATATTTAGAGGTCCTAAACTCCTCCGGGACCACAAGGAAGGGATGGGTAACAACACTCTTAGAGCTCGTTAAATTAAATTCGCTTAATAACCGCTAAAGGGTGGGATAATGGGTAGGTAAGGATATGATGACCTGTGCGCTAATGCAACGGGTAGCCCCTCATTGATGAGTGATTACCGGGCATTGAACAGATGTGATCCTATAGGATAAACAACCTAGGACTTCCTTTATCTTTTCATACATGTATGCTATCAAAAACCGAGGTTCTATTCACATATGTGTGCCTAGACTGCTAATATGCTAAGACCTTTATTTGTCACATATGTGTGCTTAGATTGTCTATTTGCTACTTGATCAATTCACAAAGTAAGTTTGGCCGGAACCCACATTTGTGGACTTTGAGGGGTGCCTAACACCTTCCCCTTGAAGTAATTTCAAGCCCTTACCCAATCTCTGGTTATACAATTAGTGTTATAAGTGACCCGTAGTAGGTGCACTAACGCACCTTAATTCGTTAAGTGGCGACTCTTCAAATTCCTTATATCCCTCTTCCCAAAAGGAAATGAGTTGTCCCAATAATGTCGAAAACTCTGACCAATCCGAAAAGAGAGGAAAAAAGGGGGCGCGACAACCTGTATGACCTTAGTATCAATCAACATCTGGATCTTGTCTTTCAGAGTGTGGCATTCATCAATGGTATGTCCCTTCATGTCGGAATGGTATGCACGTGTCTTGTTTGGGTTGACCCATTAGGATGAGTTTTCCATGGCCACAACGGGAATAAAGGTGACATATCCAGCAACTTTTAATCTTTCACACAATTGGTCGATGGTTTCAGCAATAGGGGTGTATTGTTTGGGCGGGTTGCGATCAAAATTGGGTCTGGTTTTTTAATGATTTGGACGAGCTGGAGGTGAATGGTAGTAGGCTGGTTGGGTGTTAGAAGTGTGGTAGGTGGTAGCGGGTTGAGGATATCTGGAAGGTGAAGGTTGGTATGCGGGTGGAGGTGTTTGGTATATGAATGGAGATTTTGGACCTTGGGCCACTATCATTGTCCCTACTTTTTTCTTCTTTTATATTCCTGCCGATTGTAATGCTTTGTTCGTGGCCTGCAGTGCCTCAAAGTTTATTACCATTCCACTTTTTATACCCTCTTCAATCCTTTCTCTAAGCTTGATGATGTCAGAGAACTTGTGATTCTCAATGACCATTAACCTCTCATAATATTGTGGATCCTGAGCTCTGACAAAGAACTTGTTCATCTTCTCTTCTTCTAATGCCGGCCTGACCTTTGCTGTTTCTGACCTCCACCGAGTTGCATATTCTCGGAAAGTCTCTGTTGGCTTCTTCTTAAGGTTCTGTATGTAGAAGACATCTGGTGCATTTTCTATATTGAATCTGAATCTATCCATGAAGTCCAATGCCATGTACCCAATTAGCCCATTTTTTGGGATTCTGACTTATGTACCAAGACAGGGCGTCTCAGTGAGGCTTCTCATGAACATCTTCATGTGAATCCTTTCGTCCTTTACAACCCCTACGAGCTTGTCACAGTATGTTCTTAAATGTACCTTTGGGTCACCCGTTCCGTCAAACATTTCGAACTTAGGAGGTTTGTAACCCTCCGGCAGTTCCACGTCTGGCTGAATACATATGTCCTCATAATTTAGACGTTCGATTCCTTTGCCTCCTTCAACACCTTGGACTCGGCTTGTGAGCTTCTTGAGCTCCTCTGCCATGTTCTTAATGAGCAGGTCCTTCTCGGCAGATTCTGGTGTATATGAGAATGGTTGAGTGGAGTGGGGTAGGGTTTCCACATAGATGGGATTTTTTTGGTGAATGCCGGGGGTTTGAGTGTAGTGGTGATCATTGGTTGAATTTTGAGGATCGGGGATAGGCTGTGAGGTATTCTGAGGTGTGTGATAAGTGGTTTGTGGATATTGAGTCGGGAAATGTTGGTGTTGAGAGGGTGTTAGTATGGGTAAAGGATTAGGATTTTGAGGAGGTGTTTCATATTGGTGGGGTGCGGGAGGATTTTGCGGGCGTTGGTTTGGTGTGTTTTGAGCAGGTACTGGGTTTTGGGTGTTTGTTTGGTTGATATCTGGGACGTTTAGGGTGAGGGAGAGGTTTGCCAAGTTGCGGACCTGCTCAAGATCCTCTTGCCATTCAAGTATTTTTTGTTCCAGTCGTAAGACCAAATCATTTGGCGCCGAAGTACTCTGACCATCAGAAGTTTCCACATTCTCAGCATGGGTAGTGTTGTCTTTCCTGACGCACTCATATCGTCCATCTTAGCTTTTCCTTTGCTTTTCGGATTACTTGGAGGAGGAGGTGGTGGAGGGCCTCTGGATCTGGTGTGATATGTTGATGATGCCAGTATGTGTGAACCAACCTTGGGGAATGGGAATAATCAAAAAGAAAGAAAAACAAAAAGGTAACCAAGTCAGGAACAATTTTGGAAAAAGTATTTGCAGTATTTAAACACATATTACGGAAATGTAAATTCGCGTCCTAATTTGGGAGCCTCGTTGTTCCCGAGGTAGGACTAGGGACAATTATATTTGGAGAAATTTAATGCCAATAATTTCCTCATTTTATTAACGTAATAAATAAGACGAATCTAAAACGACAATAAATAAATAAGTCACTAATGGCATTGCCTTATTACATTCTAAAAGTAATTCTAAACCTAATCTACTTGGTCACAGAGGGACCTTCTTCAAGCTTGGCTCTTTTGGCTCCATCAATCAGATTCCCCAGGTCGCGCATGTCTAGTAGCAGGTATGCCCTTGCTAGATGTCCTCCTTCGTTACCCTCGACATCCTGGTAGTCTATGACTCTTTTCCTCATCTTCCCCTCTAACTCCATTAAACCCTGCTCCAGATATTCCAGCCTTTTCGTTGACCTATTGGCCATTTCCCTTCATTCATTGATTGCCTCCATATCAATCTTGTGTTGTTCCAAATGCTCGGCCTCAAACTCATGAACTCTTTTGCGCAGTCTGTTATACTTCACCTGTGCTTCAGCAGCTTCATCTATGACCATGTTCCCTTGACCAACCCCTGGCTCGACTATTCCCTCTATGCTATCGTCCAACCATGATGGGTAGAAGTACACATGTCTTGCGTGGTATCGATATAGCTCGATGGTGTATGTTTCCATAATGACCTTCAAATGCCACATGTGATGAGCTTCACATTTGCAGGGGATGTCATCATCTTGAAAGTCTGCTCTGTAGTGACTCATTTTGGAGACTCGTGGTATGACTTGTTTTCTACCAGCTTGTCTCATGACTCTGATAGGAACATAAGGGTATATACCCCTCAACCCGATTAACACCAAATGCGGAACATCCTTGGACCTGATGATGAAGTCACTAGTAGGGAACCACTCGAACATACAATGAACCTGGTCCTCAATTAAATTGTCGAAAAATTGTACCCATTCCGTGGCATTCTCTGGTTGAGCAAACCTGTCTAGGATAAAGGTCATTCTTCTGGGGTGATGGAAGGCTATGTGATCATTCAACGGTCTTCGTGGAAACTCTTGACGGTACTGTCCTCTTTGGAGATGTTCTAGCAACCAAATCTGCAGCAGCAAGTTACAACCCTCGAAATGTTTGAACCCTTTCTGGCAACGATCCAAAGCCCGATATATTTTTGCTATAATCATAGGAACAATAGTGTATGTTTGTCCCTCGATTCCCTCTACTAAAGCTCTGGTTACCATGGACAGCCTGGTGTGAATTCTGTCCCTTTTGCTTGTAAACACTATCATACTCAAAAAGCAGACGATGAACACGAAAACCCTTCAATGAATCCAACCTGGGGAGGTGATGGAGAACTCATCATGAAAGATACGGTAAGATTTTCTGTGTCTGTATCGTTCATATAGGAAGTCAAAAGGTATGTAAGACTTCTTCATACATACCAAGTCGTCATTCTTTCTTAGGCCCATCATTTTCAGAAACCCTCTGGGAGTGCAATTTTATGGTACCAACAGACCCGGACTGTCCCAAGGTAGTCCAGTGAATTCCCCTATTTCCTCCAAAAGAGGAGTCATTTCTATGTTGCCAAAGCGGAACACAACCCTTTCTCCATCCCAGAACATAGTAGCAGCCTCAATCAACATGTTGTTTGGTTGGATGTCTAATAAGGAAGGTAAATTTACAAGGACCCTTTTCACATGATTTTTGTCGCTTGACGGAAGGTCTTCCCACCAATCTAGCAATAACGGTGGTATGCTTCGGACCATGCCAAACTTGGGGACTTCGTGGTATTAATTACGCACGAGTGGAGTATGATGTTGAACATGTATTTAGGCAAAAGAAAATAACAATTTGTCAAGTATTTGCACGATGAACAATGATAAAATGCGGTATTTAATAATTGAAAGGCGTTTAAGAAAGAAAACAAGGAGAAAAGTCAGTTTCCATAGTAAAAAGCAATAAAACAGGGAATAGAAATCGAATGAACATTAAAGAAGATAGGCAAATAAATTCACATAGAGTGGGAAGGGAAAAGGGTGTGCAAATATTAATGGAATAATAAAGACATGCTTTTAAAGACTAATTCAAAACAAGTTCGTTATGGTAAGAGCCTAAAAATATCCCCAGAAGAGTCGCCATGCTGTCGCGCCCCCTTTTTCTCGTGAAATCGGGTTTTGATATTTTTGGGACAACTCCTTTTGAGAGGGTAAGGGATTGGAATTGAGAGAGTCGCCACCTAATGGATTGAGGAGCGTTAGGGCACCTAGAGCAGATAACTCATATTACCAATTTACATCACCAGAGATCGGGTAAAGGCTCAAATTACTTCGAGGGGAAGATGTTAGGCCCCCCTCGAGGTCCACAATGGTGGGTCCCGGTCGAACTTGAATTAAGTGAATTACTCTAAGGAAAAGTAAAGAAAACTAATTAATAGGGATGAGGGGTCCTAAGTTTTTAGCCTATAGGATCACCCCGTGCAATACTTTGTAACTCCCTCAAGTCGGGGCGCTACTCATAGTATTTAGCGCACAGACTATCATCTTCTTCTACCCTATTACTATCTTTAAGTTTTTACCTAAAGCGTTGTAGTCAATTCTAGTGCGTTTCCTATGCGTGCACTACCCGTCCCTTACCTATGGCCCTGGAGGTATTAGGGCAGTGACGATTGTATTCATAACCAATTAATATAATCCTATAGGCATGATTTCTACGAGTTTGATGGTTACAGACCTATAGACATGATTTCTAGGTGTTGCACCGATTTTAACTTTATAGAGACATGTTTTATTTCCCTTTTTAATCCTATAGGCATGCTTTCTAATTATTGTACTGACTTAAGTCCTATAGGCATGATTTCTAGGTCTGAAACTAGTTTTATTCCTATAAGCATGGTGTCTAATTAATGTACTGACTTAAGTCCTATAGGCATGATATCTAGTGCGCAGCAATACAAGCAAAAATTGTACATAATTGCCAGAAAACAAATGAAACCAACATTGAGGTCCTATAGGCAAGATCTCTAATGCATGTTTTATTGAACAAGTTAACGCGTCATATAGGGCTGATTTCTAATATGCAAATACGGAATTCATAATCAACAATACCAACTAAAGTCCTATAGACAGGATTTCTAGACACAACAATTTTTGACAAATGATCAAGAATTAACAACATAGCTGAAACCCTATAGGCAGGATTTCTACCCAGTTAATGAAGGAAATAAGAAATCCCCCCCCCCCTCCCCTCCCCCCGATTTTACTATATACCTCATAATCTGTTTATTACAAACTTATTACAAACCAGAGTAATGAATAAATTACATAATAGTAGTAAGATAAACTATAGGGAGCCTTCATTAGGCCCAAATAAACCTGGGAACCAGGCCTTCAAACCAATCCACTTTAAGGCTCGTTTCATAGGTACAACATAGCCAAACACGAGTGATTCACTCATAACACATATAGAACCAGGTTTCTGGTGTGTTAAAGTTCCCAAGGGCCTCAGGGACCCAGGGAAATGCTCACACCAGGACCACATATTCAGAGAATGATTCAGAGAGATCGGAAACCAATTCCCAGTGTGTAAGAGTTCACAGGAGTTTCATATGGACTCTGATCAGTGCTCACACTGAGATGGTTGAGGATAAAACCTAAGGGACTAAGAGTGGAGGTTTTTAAAAGAGTAAAAACATTTAAACACAATGTTTATTTCAGAAGAAACAAAATTCAGAACACAGAATAACATTCATCAAAACAAGCAAGGTTTGTAAAGTACATAGTTTCAAATAGGTTAATCCAGGAAAGAGACCTGATTATACTAAATAAGTATGCTGACATTTAGGACAACCATTGTTTAATCACAGAAACAATTAGGCAAAACACTCAGATTATCTCATGACGTGTTAGTAGACAAGACACATGAATTAAGTAACAATACAGATTTGCAAAGTTATGGTACGTTAACTAATTTCATACTAGTAATATCTTAAGGAATGCAAAGTTCATAACAGTTGCAGGATTAACAAACAATGTGCATGGACAAGTTAAAAATTAATCTAGTTTTTAAGAGGACTAATTAAAAGTATCAATCATGGGGGGGGGGGGGGGGGGGGAAAAAAANGAATTTAAGCATGCTGGTCGAGCAACACATATTATGAAGAATGAAATGACAAGGAGTTAGGGCTTACCAGTTAAGCAAGAAAGCAAGTAAATATACCACAACAATTAGGTTCCAGAATCACTTGGCCTTGGCTTTCAGCCGGCCAAGACCAGAAACAATGAGCACAGAATCAGAGTAAAGAACTAAGTTTTTTAGTGAGAGTATTATAGTTCGAGTTTGTCCCAAGGAGAAAGTGGAAAGGGGTGGGGTTTAAGTAGTATTCAATCAAATGAACAAATAAGGGAATTAATCAAACACATATATGTAAGGAAAGAAATTAGTCATAAAATCAATTGAAGTAAGAGTTCAGTCAATTAACAGGGCCTAACATCGTGTAATCAGGCAAGTAACATTTAAAAATAAGGAAAATACCAATTAACAACCAGTCTCAAGGCAAATAAGGTAAATGGAAACATGGTAGATTAGACAAAATAAGGAAAATATCGGTACCATACGATAAAGAAAAGAGTAAAAGGAAATCAGTAAAAGATTTCAAACCCTAATTTTTAGGTAAACCTTCATAAGTCGGCATAAATAAAAGGCAAGAGTTACAAGATTCATAGAATAAACATAGACAAGAATATACTCAAAGAATCACAATCGAACCAGATATGGTCCCAAAATAAAAGGTCAGAAACCTTATTTTAAGTAAACCGAAAAATCGAACAAAAAATAAAGGCATGGAATCATATGTCTGAATAAAAAATGATCATAGACAAGGGGGTTATTCAAAAAACATAGGATCGAACCAATCTGGTTCGATTAAAGAAGGTTTGAAACCCAAATTTGGGTAAGTAAAAGATTTAACGAAAACTAGGCAGATTGATGAGTAACAAAGTGAATATAGAAGAAAATAACATTAAAACAAACTAAAATTTGAACCAAATCTGGTTCGAATCAAAGATTTGAAAACCCTAATTTTAGGTTAGGTATGAATTAGTGAGAGATATGAAAATATTCGTACTTACACAGAAAGCTGATGAACATAGACGGAGACAACAGTAGGTTAGAGATTTGAACCAGCCTTGGTTCAATATCTATAGGATCTACTTGCCATTTGAGGCGAGAAAATTAGGTAACACCAAAAATAGGTAGCCGTTAAGAAGATAGGACTAATATCGTAAAGGAATCAATGATTGATTCCATCCCTGAGTTGGAATCGAAGGGGAAATGAGGATTGCGGCGCTAGGGTTTCAGAAAAGAGGGGGAGGAATATGAGAGAGTTTGAGGGTGGCGGAGTGGGTGAAATGGGTTCGGGTTAGACATGTAGGTATAATTAAAAGGGGTTGGGGTGCTGTGAGTCGTTGATCTTCAGAGGCAAATGGGATTTTAAAGAGGGAATTTGGTCGGGGTTTTAAACGGGTATGGGTCTGGAATAATGGGTATTTGGGTATTGGGTATAGGAGTATTGGGTTGGGTAATGGGTAGTGTGAGTAATTGGGCTAGGTCCGAAATTGGGTCTTTTAGGGGCTATGTTTTAAATACCCAATTAATTAGTAAAATAATTTATAAAAAGAATTTATAAAATAGCAAAAATATCACTTGTGCATGAAAATGATTTAAAATAATTATTTAACATTACAAAAATATAAAAAGTCATTTTCTTGTATAAATAATGTAATTATGCATATATATGGGCTATTACTGCAAAATATGCAAGTTTAGCCTCAGGATGCAAATATAATTATGATAAATACATAAAAAAATATTTAAAGATTAATATGGATATAAATGATAAAAATTAAATAATAAATCTATAAAGTTAGTTGTGATGCAATCAACAATTATTTATATAGTAAAAACGCATGAATAAAGTGATTAAAAACCTTTAAAAATTACAGAAAATTATGAAAAAATACTTGATGATGCTTATGCACTATTTTGAAGGTATATATGTATTTTTTGAGAAAAAATTGAGTATCAACAGTCATTAAGTTCAAAGATTCTTCTTACCTGCTTGGCCAGTTCAGCATGCTCTTTTTGAGCCACTTATAGCTCAGCACAAAGGCCTTTTGCTTCCTCTTCTCTTTGCTCACTGAGAAGCTTGGAGGCATCTTTTTCCTCAGTGAGCCCTCGGATCTCGGCCTCATACCGGCTCATCTCCCCTGGGGATCGTAAGAAAGCCTCGTGATGAAGCACAAAAGCCTACAAACAGAGAAAGTTTTTTATACAAAGTATAAGTATGAAAATGGACATCGACAAAGAAATCTAGGATTACCCCGATTTAAATCCTGTTGGGCTTCGTTGAAAAGACAATGTGTTTCTACCTCGTCCATCTTGTCCTGGTCTTCTTCCGTGACCAAGCATCAGAGGTAGCTAGCCACCCTTACGGGGGCAGCAAGAATTCGAGCATCCTCCAGGACCGAGATAATAATTGATCGCTTGCGCCCGGGATCGGCACTGGGTCGGAAACCGTCTGGTCAGGTCAAGGCTCGAGGAATCCTCATTCGAGCTCTTCCTCAGAATTTCCAAGTCACTCACACTGATGGCATTCTCCACTCCGACAAAATATCCACGGAAAGTGTCTTCATCACCATGAACCGCTTTCTCGTGGCAAGTCTCCACTGCCTGGGCTTCACGTATCATCAACTCAGATAATAAAGGGAAAGAGGGAGAATCCCCGATATTTATCACCCCAAGAGAGTCATTTGGGGCACCGCCCTTGTCTCGGAGAGCCTCGAGCGTGATCTCTGTACCAGCACCAACCACTTCCTTGGTAGCCTCCTCGCCTCGAGGTGAAGCGTCTTAAGCTTTTTCAGGATCGGGGACTCTGGCCAAGGCTTCCCCCTCGATCTCATCGAGTCGAGGTAAAAAAGGTTTAGCTCTCACCAGCTCAGTAACTCCACGAGTCTCGGCGTCGGCTCGTACACGGACCACCAGCCCGGAGTCATTTTCTTCTTCTTCTTCTTCTTCTTCTTCTTCTTCTTATTTTTCTTCATCTTCATCCCTTAGCCTTTGGACCGACTCCAAAGTCAGAGGAATGACGATCCCCTTAGTTTTGTGGGTTGTTGGGCTTCTGCCCCTCGGAATCCGAAGCCCTTTTCCTCTTCTTCTCCTTCACCAGCTTCGAGGTAGATCGTGGGAGAAGGATCTCTTCATCACCAGACGGGGGCCTCATCGTCACCTCTTTCCCGAGACCTACAAAATAAGAAAAACGAGTAAGCCTAGGAAAGTATTTGAACAATGGTCAAATTATTAAGTCAGGAAAAGAGGTTTACCATGACTACTAGCCTCCCACCAACCCTTTGATGAATCGCGCCATACGAGCTCAACATGCGTCGACTGCAATACCAGGAGCCTGACCCAGTTCTCGAGCTGGGGAACGGCACCCGGCATCCAGGCAGCGGTTGCATCAAGTAGAACATCGATAAGAAATGATGAAAAAATTAAGACAATAAACAGAAATCTAGGACGGAGTTATACTTACGTCTCATCGAACAAACCGCCCCATCCAGCCGCGGTCTTTGTCTTCGTCTATGCTCGAGAGAGGTGCCCTGGTGGCCCGACGTTGAAGCTTTATTAACCCACCTCGATAGAGTCGAGGGCTATATAGTCGTATGAGGAGGTCGAGGGTGAAGGGAAGCCCATCAATTGTGCTCACGAAGTAACGGAGTAGTATCACGATCCTCCAAAAAGAGGGGTGAATTTTACCAAGGGTCACCTTGTATTTTTTGCAGAAGTCTATGATGATTGGATCGAAGGGAACCAACATGAAAGGTAACTGTAACCACTTAGGAACCCTTCCATGCGGGTGGTGATTGCTTCTTCTAGAGCCGGACCCACCACATGTTTGTTACCCCAATTGCAGTCCTATTTAACCTGGTCAAGTAGGCTTTTGGGTATCGAGCATATATATCTCGATACTGGCTCGCATCGTCCTGGAACCGAAGAGGTTTTCTCAACCTTGAAGTCATAATCGATGATGCACTCCCCAGGGAAGAACTCTTCGGGGCGTGGCTCCGTCGCTGTTTCCTCGCCAGTCGACCGGGATGAGGAGGCAGTTTCTTTCTGCATAACTGTTTTTATGTTTTAGCCATGTAGTTTTACGACAAAGAAGAGTAGAAATTGGAAGGAAACACTTGGTGTTTTGGGACAAAGCGAGCAAGGAAACTCAAAGATATGAAAATATGAAACTTTGAATAAGGCAAAGGGATTTGAAGATTAGAATGAAGAAGATTTGAAAGTAAAGTTTGAAAGAAGGAAGAAAGAGGGTATTTATTGATTTCACAATGACGGTTCAAAGTCGGTAGTGGCCGACCGTCGACTGACGCACATTAAATGCCTGGAAAACTGTACTGACGAGACGTTTCGGTCACTTCTGTTGCTTACGTGACAGTGCTTACGCCATGATGTACCGAGGTGAAGATCGAGAACTCAAATCGTTTCTTGTCATTACTCTCCAAAAAACAAGGGGACTATCTATGTACGGTCAAAATCGGGCGTGCCATTTTTGTATGGTTAATCGAGACCGGGGTGGCAGGCCAAAGTTCGACCCCATGTCATAACGAATCATTACAGGAAGTCAGGTTGCCGAACTCGTGATTCAGGGACCGATCGAGATCGAAATCAGCCGAGATCAGGATAGAGATCGAGACCAAGCAGAACAGGGATCGAGCAAGATCGAGGGAAGCTTGCTAAGTCGAATAACGAAAAATCGAGATCTCCACGATCGGGCAAAGATCGCGGCGGAAATCTCGGCACGTATCAAGTCAAGACCAGTTAATTAGCCAATCATGGGATTTCCTATTGTATTTAGAATTGTACCATAACCAGAACTCCTCTGCTATATAAATGAGGCTCTAATCATTTTGTAATCATCATATTCATGCAGATCAAAGCAATATATTACATTTTCTTTCTTAAGCTTTCAATATTCTACTGCACAGTTCATATTTTCAATAGCATACTCATTTGGTTCGAGGGCGATCTAGCTCGAGGGCCAAAGTTGCACACCACATTGGTTTGCTTCATTTTTATTTACAGTCAATTTCTAATATCAATTTATATATTTTCAGTTTGTGCCAAGTGAAATCACATATCCTTAAAACCACTTATAAATTTAATTGTTATCCGATTTTAAGGATAAACAACTTCCTACATTATAATTAATACATTACTATCCTTACCTAACTGATTCCTATGTACCTAAATTACTAAACTAAATCCCATATTATTAATTTTTACATAAGTACCAACAAAAGTTGTCTTCCGACCAAACAACCCCATAAAGTTTTTATTTTACTCAAAATTGTAACAAGAGTTTATTTTCTCTAAAGATTCCCATACTATTCTTCTAGTTATACTATTGTTGCAATGCTTAATATTCATAATTCAACTTTATTTTTACTAATTGAATTTACATTTAATATTGTATATTCTTTGAATTAAATAAGTCAAACTTAAGTGCCTAATTAATAGTGTTAGGCTTATGATGTTATGAGTCTCACTCATTGGGTCCATAAACCTAACAATGAAATTAAAGCTGGGATCGGATTGGGCCGGTGACTTGCACAAATAGGATTTTTTTTAGGGCATGTTTGGAGAGCCACCCTATAATTAGATTTGGGTGTAATTGGTTGTAATTATACAGTTTTGGCATATTTATTTGATCAAGTAATTACTTGATTTGCATGTAATTGGGTGTAATTATATAGTTTTGGCATATTTGTCTGCATGTAATTGGATGTATTTGAGGGAGTGTAATTACACTCGCAATTCTCAAGGGGGAGCTAAGAATTGCTAGTAATTACATGATGTAATTACCAGGTTATTTTTTGAATCTCTTTCTTTTCTTTTTTCTATTCTTTTTTTCTTTTCAATTTGTTTTTCTTAACTGTGCTTAGTGGGATATTCGCAAAAAAAAAAAGTCTTCCAAAAACTTGACTTATGATGAGTGATGCCATTAAAGTAGAACATTATTATTGGATGAGGTTATATGCAAACTTAACTATGTTAAAATGATATATTTCTTTTTAATATTTAAATAATACTATCATTTTCCTACCTTTAGTTTTGTGATTCTGTATAGTCGCTCATATTTTTTTTTTCATTTAGCATAATTGTGCTATTTTTCTAGTTTTGAAGCCGCTCCTCCTAATATTAGAAACAAAAAATTATTAATAAACTTACCATAAAAGTAGTCATTAAAGTAGAATCTCATTGTTGAATGAGGTTATAGATTCATGTTTTTCTTTTCTTTTGCATTATATTTACTTCAATTATGTTGAAACTTATTGTTGTAATTTTACGTAAGATTATTATGTTAATATTTTTTTCTTTTGAATTTTGAATATATGTTATATTTTTGCTTCCATTTATTTGCTTTAGTAGTATTCACTTAATAATTCAAATTGCATATGCCATTCATTTTTCAATTAGAATTGATAGATTATTACCTTTTTAAATATTTGAGTAATGTTATGGAATTATATTTAAAAATATTAATCATCTTATCAAGCATGCAGTCCATGATTTCTTACAAAATATGTACTTTTAGTTTTTATAGCTGATTAAAGTAAAATATATCAATTATTTTTACAATATTAGTCACAAATATATTATTAGTAATTAGTATATTTCAATTGTCAAATTTAGTATTATTTATAGGGGCTTATATTTGTTAAATCTTAACTTTTAATTTTTGATAATCTACTTTATATTTAAAATTTAATCTAACTTTATAATTACACTTGTAATTACATTATAACAAACAAAGAGGTTCGTCGTAATTATAATATTGTATAATTATTATGTTGTGTAATTACTATCCTAGTAATTACACCAATTCAAATTACATGGGCTTTCCAAACAGTCCCTTGGTGTAATTTATGATCCAATTTAAGCAAATTGTACCAAAAATAATTTGCGGGTTAGAATTTAGCCGCAAAGTTCTGGCGGATCTTACAAAGTTACGAAGGATGGAGCAAACTTGCTTTGAGGACCATCATAGCTTCTCCACATTTAGGGGTCTTTAGGGGTCGTTTGGTAGTTTGTATAAGAATAATGTTGAATAAGGTGTATTAGTAATATATGGATTAGTAATGCATGAGTTAGTAATGCAAGCATTAGTTATGCAGATATTATTTATTATCTATTATTTGGTGTGGTGTATTAAAATTATAATGCATTGCATAATTTTAAGAAAATAGTTGTTTACAAAAATACCCTTCATATTCTCTAGCTTTAAGGGACTTTAAGGACAATTTTGTCTTAACCATGCTAATGCATGCATCAATAGCCCGGGTATTACTAATGCCATAGTTTTTTATACATTACTTATGCATATGATAATGCTAAGTATAATATATAACTAATATACACAGGTTAAAAAAATATACCAAACAAGGTATTAGTAATGCATAGAGCTAATGTTTGCCTCCTACCAGGTATTACCTTCATTACTATTCATTACATAAATAATTCATATAATTTTCCTTATTGAGTATGAGTATTAGTTATATAATTGTAAGATCAATTTTTCCATCTTTAAGTAAAATGGCAAAGTATTTTTATCAAATTTTATGATCAAAGTTCCCATCTTTTAGTAAAATGACAAAGTATTTAATTGAATTTTATGAGGACTTCATATAAGTTTTGACAAAAACCGTTACCACAGTCATTTAAGGTCATTTTTTTAGCAACGATAATTCTTCTATTCTAACTAAGAACTGAATGGTGGTAACATTTTGCGTTATTTTTTTATTCTTTTGACAGAATGTTTTTAGTCTTAATTTGGCAGTTAACATCAAGTTATCCCATCGTTACATAGCTTAGTTATTATAATGAATGTGAATTCAAAAACTAAACCAAGTTCAATAATGATCAACTCAAGCCTGTCAGAAGACATGTAGCTTAAATCATGAAGTTACATAAATCCGATTAAAGGCAGGATGAAAGGTGTTTACAGAGTAATTTGAGAAATATACTCTTCAATTACAAGAAAATATTAATGCTATTAATCGTCTTATACACTGAGTTTATCCATTTCCCTTCTTAGTGCATTAGCTCTCACCAAACTTCCGATGGTATTCACAGCAAGCTTCAAGTCTTCAATCGGGTTTCCTGGTGCTACTTTCTTGTACAAATAGCTGTCAAATGTCATCTTCTGCACATACTCATCTGCGCACATTTCAACAAACGCTTCCCTCGCCGGATTCGACCTGTAAAATACCTTCTGCAATATATCAAGCACCTTGTACGTTGGCCAATAAGTCTTGTCCCATTTCTCTAAGTACTTCCTCAAATCACTCTCGTCCACCATTCTCTTCCCCATTTCTGACCCTTCAACAATTGCTTCAGCACACATACGTCCACTCTTTGCCGCGAAGTAAATCCCTTCGCCTGAACATTTGGTTACGTATCCTGCTGCATCTCCAACCAATGCAACTCTGTCTTGTAACCTTCTGGGTCTTGGGTGTTCTGGAATCGGGTGGGCCTCGACCCGGATTATTTTCCCTCCAGTGATTTTGGAATCAGCTCTCAATCTTGTAGCTAGCTGGAATTTTTTTATGTCGGCTTTGTGGGTGACTGTGCCAGTGCCAACGGCAACGTGGTCACATTTAGGGAAAACCCACCCGTAAAAATCAGGGGACACGTCATCTCCGACGTACATTTCAGCTAAATTTTCGTAGTACTTCATTTTATCATCGGAAATTTTAATCCTTTCTTGGAAAGCAATAGCGTACTCATAGTCACCGGCGTTTATGGATTTTGCGACGCGGGAATTTGCGCCGTCAGCGCCGATAACGGCGTCAACTTCCAGGGTACGCTTCTCCCCCGCGCCGTTAGTTTTGGAGTCGTAAGCTGTGTAGTGAAGGACGTAAGGTGCGTTGGGAGCTTTAGGCATGTCCATTTTGAGGAATAAGCCGTTGAGAACAGAGGCTCCGGCTTCAGCAGCACGGTCACGGAGGTAAGCATCGAGTACTTCGCGGCGCACCATACCGATGTACTCGTGAGGCTTTAAAGTCTGTCCAATATCGACAGCAACGTTGGATGGAGAAATCATCTTCATCTTTGTGACTTTCCGGTCAATGATATCCAAAGGGAGGTCAAATTCTCCCACCATGCAAAGTGGGATGGCCCCACCGCAGGGTTTGCAGTTGTCCATTTTGCGTTCGATTAAGAAGGTTTCAATTCCTCCCTTGGCGAGTGTTTCAGCGGCGGCGCCACCAGCAGGACCACCGCCAACCACCGCAACACGAAGATTGCGACCGTTGACTCTTGGGCTGGATTTGGAAGCATTGATTCGGAGCCTACGGTGGGTTTGGGTTAAGGGGAGGGATTTAGAAAGAGTAACGGAATTGTTTTCCGGCGAGGATTGACGGAGGCCGGTGAAAGTTTTGAGAGCAATGGAAGCCATGGTTTAGTGTGAGGACAGTGAATGTGTTGAAAGTGTGGAGTTCTTATGAAATTTTTTGTATAATTTTGATGGATATGGTTGGGGATATTAAGGGGATGAGTGCCGTTGATGAAAAAGGATTGAGGGCTTAGATTAGATTTGGATAATGGGGATAGATTCTTGATTTGTTGCTTGTGTTGTTCGTTTTTTTGTTTCATCGTATGGGGCTTCAATTTTGCATGATGGTACAAGTGGCTTACATTCTGCCACGTAGAGTTTTTGAGAATGTGGCTCACAGTGCTCACGTGTATATGCATTGGTCCATTGCTCCTCAAAAAAGATCTCAAGTGAATCAATTGCGCATCAAAAGATTTGTCAAGTGAAAAAGAGCTTGGCGCAATGTCAGGATTCGGATCCTACCGTCGAAACTGTGATGGCACCTAATATTTCACTTGTTAAGCAAGTCAACATTAGAGATTTCTTAAATTAAACTTTGTTCAATTCAATCAACAATAATAATAAATTAAAATGAAATATATCAAATAAAGAATAATATAACGACTTCAACATTTACAACTACAAGAATCTAGAGTCACAACCACGCGCTACTAAGATTAATACAAACAGAGTCTGAGGAAGGGAAAATACCCTGTTTTGAAGTAGAAAAACAGTAAAAGATAAAATTAAGAAGAGACTCCAAGGTCTGCGGAGGCCAGCAGACCTACCTTGGGTCTCCTGATAGCAATCCGACAGCTAATCTCTCAATCAGCCAAAGCCAGTACCAAAATCTGCATAGAAAGTGCAGAGTGCAGTATCAGTACAACCAAGCCCATGTACTGATAAGTGTCGAGCCTAACCTCGACGAAGTAATGACGAGACTAAGACAAGACACCTATAATCAAACATGTACAATTTAACAATGTATATACAAATAACAGTAAAGAACTAACAGGTAATATCGGGAGGGGGAAACTGAAAGTACAAGAAGGGTGGGGTGAATTGTTTATTTTTATATTTTAATTGCTATAAGTTGTTTTCTAATTAGTCGACTAGATGCAATAGCGAGATAATAAGAAGAGCAGAATTTAAGATGTAGAAATAAAATGCAGGAATTAAAGACACCAGAATTTTTATACTGGTTCGAATTCAATGTGAATCCTAATCCAGTCCCCTTGGGTTGCAAGGGAGTTCTCTTTCAGTGAATGAGTTTCTTGAGTACACAATGAATGGTGTGGTTTACACCAATGCCTCAGTTTCTATGTCACTCGTTTATCTTTGATACAATGTCTCACCAATATTTTTCTCTCTTTCTTCTCTAACTTGTTACACAACAGATCTAGTAGAGCTACAATGTTTGTTTGCAGTAGAACAAAGAGAGGAAATTTGGTTCGATCAAAGTATATTTCTCTAAGGCTTAAGGATGTGTATAAATACTTTGTAGGAGGTCATTGCTAAAGAGATTTGCCAACCCAAAAGATTTTATCCTTGGAAAGAAATTGATTCTTTTCAAGAATAAGGTTATTTGTCGTTGCTCTTCCTTGATGAGAGGACTTTAATAGCTTTCCTTCTATAGGTCTTGATAGCGCCATATTTTCTCCTTGATTTTTGGTCCTTCCAGAAATAGCAACTTGATTGATCATCTTGCAAGATCTTCGATACTTCTTTTCCGCTTCAGTCAATCTAAGATTGATTTCCTTGCTTTTGATTGATTCCTTCAATCTTGGACGCTTTCCTCAAGTCCCTTTGATTGATTCCTTCAATCTTGGATGCTTTCCTTGAGTTCCTATACCAAGAGCAAATATATTATTTTAATCATTAAAACTAAAGCCTAACAATCTCCCCCTTTCTGATGATGACAAAATAATATATGTAATTATCAGTTGACTTCCCTGTATTTTACTTCCCCTCAATGAGTGTAGTTGACTTCCCCTCAATAGGTGTTGTTGAGACTACTTCCTTTAGTTGACTTCTTCTGCAGGATCTATGACTCCCCCTCAAGAGGTGCTGTGGGGACTACTTCTATTAGTCAGCTTCTCTTCTCTCTTCTCCTGCATGTACCTCTAGTTGACTTCCCCTGCATGTACCTGTACGAATATACATATATCCTTTCTCCCCCGTTTTGACATCAGCAAAAAGGGGATAAGAGAACAACATACTATATACTAAAACATGATTTATAGCATGATATTCCTGCAGAGTTATGGAAAAAATAAATAAATCATCCAACGACTGGTTATCCAGTCCAAAATAGCACATCAATAATATTGTCTAAAACTTCAACATTAACAACGTAAGAAATAGGTAAGAGTATTGCAAATCGCCTCCTTCAGTTGATCAAAGCTGGCATTGGTTGAGACAGTCACTCCATCAAGCCTGTTTTGTACCTCCTTGAATGCCTTGACTGCATTTTCCCTAACTCTGAGAACTTCAACTCTTATCTTCGAAACATCAGACCCTGTTTCTTTGGAGATTGCATGAATGTCTCCAACAATGGACTGAGTAGCAGAAAGAAGATCTTTGATTACGGACAGCTGATTGTCAATGGCAACTAGTTTCTCAACAAGGTCAGAATCACTGGGACTATAATGGGAAATAGAGGGTTTGGACTTTGAATCAGGTTGAACATGTCCGACCTCACCTTTTTGTTTCTTAACCCACGAGCCCTTCACATAGATATATCCCATACTCGCAAAAGCTCTGGAATTATAATATTTTGACAGAGATGAAGGGATATTCAGAGATGGAGATATTATGGGCTTTTAGAATGTGAGTGATGGCCATGCCATATGGTAGACTGGTGGGATCATCAACACTTTCAATCATAAAATTGATTACCTAGGAGGACAATTTGATTTTGAGTTTTGTCACAAGGCAATAGACAAGAAAGGTATCTCTTTGAGAGAAGGTGAAGAAAGAGCCAGTACAAGGAAGCAGAGTAGTTGCAACAATGTAGGCTAGAACACGAGTTTCAAAGCTAACATCACTTGGACCTAACTGGTATGGGAGAGGTTCAAATGGGCACTCAACAATACACCATTTTTCTTGATAAAAAGTGATTTCAAAATCATCAGGCCAGGAATTTTTTAAAAACATAGGAAAACCAGAACACTTACACTGGAAAATTGAATAAAACATGGCACAATCAAGAACAATGTGCTTCCCTAACACTAAGGATTCAAACTTGTCAGACTTACTAGAGCGAAGATTAATATAAAATATTTTCACTAGTGGTTCATAGACTTTAGGAGGGGGAACAGAAACGAATTTTGACCAACCTTAATAAACAAACAGATCTTTTACCTTACAATTTAGGGCTTCCATGACATCAAGGCCGGTTATCCTCCCATGAGCGATTGGCTTTTCTTTCAAAGCAATGAAAAAATACTTTTTTGGAGAATCCCAGAAATTTAGGTAGACTCTAAGGCACTAGAGAGATCTATTTTCGACTTCTTTGGAGTAAAGGGTCTCCTAAAGTATGAGAATGATCTGAGAGGTCAGCCTGAGAGGAGGAAAAACCTTGCGAATTGTCAGACCCTAGGTTTACTTGTTCTAGAGGTTGAGAATGAGGTTTTGCTCTGGAGTGAGCACTCTTCCTGGTAGAGGCAGAGGGAGTTTTAGAGTGTTTGGTCATGGAAAATCTTTGGTTGGAGAAAGTTTTTGGAGAGGGTTTCTAGGCGATGGGGACGATGGAGATTGAAAAAGGGCTTTCAGGTATTAAAAGAAGGGTTTCTAACAGTTGAGTACAGAAAAGGAAGGGGTGTCAGTTGATCAGACGTGATGATTGGTTTTCCTTCTTTGAACTATGCAACTGATGTGAAAAGAGAGGAAAATAGAGGGAACTCGGAGGCACAATTAATGATTAGAAAAAAAATTGAACATTAGGCATATAATAATAACACATATGTCCTAATATTAATTATTAATGCAAATAATACCAAGTAATTCTCTTTAAAAGCAGAAATTGTCCTCTAGTAAAGGCTTAGTAAAAATATCCGCTAATTGATTAGTAGTTCCAACAAAAGATAGTTCTATATTTCTTTTAAGGACATGATCTCTAATAAAATGATGTTTGATGTCAATATGCTTTGCCCTAGAATGATGCACAGGTTTTTTAGAGAGACATATAACACTAGAATTATCATAGAAAATTGGTATGGGTTTAAAGAATAGTTCGTAGTCACCCAGTTAATGAGACATCCATAGTAATTGTGCACAACATTGTCCAATAGCGATATACTCAGCCTCAGTCGTGGATAATGCAACAGATCCTTGTTTTTTACTGTTCCAAGATATCAGTTCCTTTCCAAGTAATTGGCATGTTCCACTGGTGCTTTTTCTGTCTTCCTTATCACCTGCAAGATCATCATCTGAAAAACCTTATAGTTTAAAATTGTTAGAGCGTGGATACCATAATCCGTGAGAGACAGTTCCAATAAGATATCGAATAATTCTCTTTACTGCTGCCATATGTGATTCTTTAGGAGCTGACTGAAACCTGGCACATTTACAGACACTACACATAATATCCGGTCAACTAGCAGTTAGATAAAGAAGTGAGCCAATCATTCCATGATACTTGGTTTCATCAACATGATTTCCATGTTCATCTTTGTCGAGACTTGTTGAAGGACTCATTGGTGTGCCAATAGCTTTATCATTGATCATACCGAACTTTTGAATCAACTCTTTTGTATATTTTGTCTGACATATGAACGTTCCTTCTTCTGATTGTTGAATTTGAAGTCCAAGAAAGAACGTTAGCTCTCCCATCATACTCATTTTGAACTCGCTTTTCATAAGATTTGAAAATTTCTTTCACAGAAGAGGATTAGTACTACCAAAAATAATATCATCAACGTAAACTTGAATAATGAGATTACCTTCTGATGATCTTTTAATAAACAAAGTAGTATCTAATTTACCTCTTATAAATCCATGATCAATAAGAAATGAGCTAAGTCTTTCGTACCATGCTCGTGGAGCTTGTTTCAGTCCATACATCGCTTTGGTCAGTTTACACACATGGTAGGGAAACTTGAATCTTCAAATCCAGGGGGTTGTTTCACGTATACCTCCTCTTCAATGAAATCATTCAAAGTCACTTTTAACATCCATCTGGAATAACCTGAATCCTTTAATGAGTGCATATGCAAGGAGAATTCGTATAAATTCCAGTCGAGCTGCTGGAGCGAAGGTTTCGTCATAGTCGACTCCTTCTTGTTGTGAGTATCCTTGAGCAACTAATCTGGCTTTGTTTCTCACTACTTTTCCATCATTATTCAGCTTATTTCTGAAAACCCATTTTGTTCCGATTGCGACAACATTTTCAGGATTGGGCATCAGTTTCCATATTTGTTTTTTATCGAATTGATCTAGCTCTTCCTGCATTGCTTGCAGCCAACTTGAGTCTTTCAGAGCTTCCTCTATTTTCTTTCGCTCAATTTGGGAAATCAGTGCTATGTTTGCTTTCTCCTTAAGAGCTCCCCTGGTTTTCATCTTTCGCTTGGATCTCCTATGATGAACTTTTGAGGATATTCCGGTTCACTTCTCCATTCATTTGGACGAACTATATGAGTAGTTGACTCTTTCGGAGGTTCTGATTGACTGTTGCTGATCTCATTAGTTGACTCTATCACACTATCAAGTTTATTAGTCAACTCTTGAGATTTTCTTGTCTCCTGAATTTGCTGAGTTTGATCTTCATCACCTGCATTAATTCCATTCTCGGTCGAAGTGTTATTCTCATCAAAGGTAACAAGTACTGACTCTTCTACACACAACGTGCGTTTATTATATACTCTAAAAGATCTACTATTTAATGAATAACCCAGAAAATACCTTCGTCACTTCTTGGATCGATTTTTCCAAGATTGTCCTTACCATTATTATGAATGAAACACTTGCTTCAAAATGGATGAAAGTAACTTATATTAGGTTGTTTACCTTTCCACAGTTCATAAGGAGTCTTCTTCAGGATGGATCTTATGAGACATCGATTGAGAATGTGACAAGTTTTACTTACTCCTTCTGCCCAGAAGTGATTTGGTAATGAATATTCTAGTACCATAGTTCTTGTCATATCTTGTAAGGTCCTATTTTCCCATTCAACAACTCCATTCTTTTAAGGTTACCTTGGGGAAGATAAATTGTGAGTGTAACCTTGATCGTGGCAGAAATCTTCAAATGTTCTGCTTCCAAATTCTCCTCAGTGATCACTTTGAATAGTTGTAATAAGATACCCCTTTTCTCTTTCAACCTTCTTACAGAAGATCTCGAAATTTTTCAAAGCTTCATCTTTGTGAGATAAAAAAATCACCCAAGTAAAACGTGAGTAATCATCAACAATAACAAATGCATATCATTTTCCTCCTATGCTAGCAGTACTAGTAGGTCCAAATAAGTCCATATGAAGCAATTGCAAGGGTTTTGAAGTAGATACAACATCTTTATTTTTGAAAGAATTTCTAGTTTGTTTACCAATCTGACATACATCACATACATGATTTCTAGAAAAATTGAGTTTGGGTAAATCAATAATTAAATTATGCTTGGAAAGTTTCTCTATCAAATGCATGCTTGCATGACCAAGTTTCTTATGCCATAATCATGGATCATCAGATATGGATGTTAAGCAAATATGACCATCTATATTTTCAAAAACATCAAGAATAAAGACATTTCCATACCTTTTACTTGGGAGGATTATTTGACCTGTCTCATATTCAATAGCACATCCTGTTTGAACTTTACTTCATACCCTGAGTCGCATAACTGACTTATACTCAGAAGGTTATAGTTAAGTCCGTCAACAAGATAAACTTCACTGATATCACAGTTGTTATTGAAAGGAACTGTTCCGGTACCGACTATCTTTCCTTTTGAGTCATCACCAAATTTGACATTTCCTCTATCTATTTTTGTAACTTCTTTAAACAGGTTTTTGTCACATGCCATGTGACTGGAACACACACTATCCAAGTAACATTTTCCTTTGTGACTCCTTCTGTAGTGTTTCTCGCTTGTTTCACCTCGTGCCATGAAACAATTCTCGTTGTCATCTTTGCAATCGCCATCTGAGATGTCCTCGTCTGTCCTTCACCCTGAGAGCTTGTTCATATCGTTTTCCAAAATTGTCATGAAGCATAGATTTGCTATCTCTTCGTGTTCTGAATTGTCTTCATCACTCCAGCTTCCAAATGATTTGTTCTTGTTAAATCCTCTGGAGACCTTTCATTCAGGACATTCAACTTGAACGTGCCCAAATCTTTCACATTCATAGCATTTGCCATCATTTTTGCCTTATTCATTATATTGCCTAGTTCGCCAGGGTGGTATTCTGCCTCTTTTTGTATTCCCGTATCTTCTCATTAGACCATCCATGTTCCTTGATACCATGGCAATTTCTTCTTGAAGAGATTCAAGGTCGTCATCAATGTCATTGTCCGTTCTTTCAGTTGTAGCCTTGAAAGCAACTGTTTTCTTCTTCTCTTCTTGATTTGTTTTCTTGAGATGAATTTTCTCGAAAGCTATAAGTTCTCCCCGAAGTTCATCATATGATAATTTGTTCAACTTATGTGACTCAAGGGTAACTACCTTTGTATGCCAAGTAGTGGGCAGAATTCTCAGAATTTTCCTAACTTGATCACCACTTGAGTAGAGTTTGCCAAAAGCTTTTATATCACTGGTGATTTTGCTAAATCTAGCAAACATTTCTTCAATAGATTTTCCTTCTTTCATCTGGAAAAGTTCGTAGTCATGGACCAACATGTTGATATGGTTTCTTTCACTTTACCGGTTCGTTTATAAGTGACTTCAAGTTTATCCCACATCTCTTTCGTTGTATCACAACTCGAGATTTTCTCATATTCCTCACCACTTATAGCATTATAAAGCAGATTTATTGATTTAGTATTAACTTGTACAACCGCCATTTGTTCATCAATATATTCATCTATATTTTCAGGATCAATGGGTGGTTAAGCAGCAGTTGGTAGTGGGTAATTCCCCCTTTTGATAACTCTCCAAACCTCCACATCATAAGACTTTGCATATATTTCCATAAACACTTTCCAGTGAGAGAAATATTTTCCAATGAAGTATGGTGGCCTCACTTGCGATGTTCCTTCCTGAAAGAATGCTCCGACAATAACTTGATTTGCCATGATCTTTTCTCACAAGCTATTAAGAAAAATAAAAAGTGTAAGCCTTGCTCTGAAACCAATTGAAAGTACAAATGGGGGGGGGGGGGGGGGGGGGGGGGGGGGGGGGTTTTTTTT
>ML268829.1:123841-152918 GCA_005239495.1 Nicotiana undulata
GGGGGGAGGGGGGAGTGTGAGTTATTTATTTTTATATTTTAATCTATATAAGTTGACTAGTTTTCTAATTAGAAGACTAGATGTAATAGCGAGATAATAAGAAGAGCAGACGTTAAGATGCAGAAATAAAATACAGGAATTAAAGACACCGAAATTTTTATACTGGTTCGGATTCAATGTGAATCCTAGTCCAGTCTCCTAGAGTTGTAAGGGAGTTCTAATTCACTGAATGAGTTTCTTGAGTACACAATGAATGGTGTGGTTTACACCAATGCCTCAGTTTCTATGTCTCTCGTTTCTCTTTGATACAATGCCTCACCAGTATTTCTCTCTCTTTCTTCTCTAACTTGTTACACAACATATCTAGTAGAGCTACAATGTTTGTTTGATGTAGAACAAAGAGAGGGTATTTGGTTTGATCAAAGTTTATTTCTCTAAGGCTTAAGGATGTGTATAAATACTTTGCAGGAGGCCGTTGCTGAAGATATTTGCCAACCCAAGAGATTTGATCCTTGGAAAGAAATTTATTCTTTCCAAGAATAAGGTTATTTGTCGTTGTTGTTCCTTGATGAGAGGACTTTAATAGCTTTCCTTCTACATGTCTTGATAGCGCAGGATTTTCTCCTTGATTTTTGGTCCTTCCAGAAATAGCAACTTGAATGATCATCTTGCAAGATCTTCGATACTTTTTTTCCGCTTCAGTCAATCTTAGATTGATTTCCTTGCCTTTGATTGATTCCTTTTGTCTTGGACACTTTCCTCGTGCCCCTTTGGTTAATTCCTTCAATCCTGGATGCTTTCCTTGAGTTCCTATACTAAGAGCAAATATATTATTTTCATCATTAAAACTGAAACCTAACAGAAACATGTTGAGGGGAAATACGAGATAAAGAACTATAACAGAAAGATAAATTGAACAATCAATATACTATGAACCAATAAGAATCAGTGGACACAGTAAAGGAAAAATGCACGGCATCACCCTTCGTGCTTTTACTCTCATCCTCACCATGAAAATTAATAAAAACGACACATGATCACCCTTCGTGCATTAACTCTCATAACATGGCACAACATCACCCTTTGTGCATTACGCTCACAATATGGCACGACATCACCCTTCGTGCATTAACACTCTCAACCTCACATAAAGTCAATAGAAACGACACGACATCACCCTTCGTGCATTAACACTCTTACTCACCTTAATGCAATGAAAATTAATAACAGAGAGATAAAATAACAATTACACGTCTTACTCCCACATCAATTCATATTTCCTCAATCAAGGTTAACCACGACACTTACCTCGCTCAAACGACAAAATTCAAAGATCAACCATGACTTTTCCTTTCAAACAAGCCTCCGAACCGATAGAATCTAACAAATTACCAACCAAACAATTCAATTTAAGAATTAGGAACTACCCATGAATGTAAAGAATTCAATTTAGGCCACTTTTGAAAAAGTCAACAAAAGTCAACACCCGGGCCCGCTTGGTCCAAAATCGTAATTCGGACCAAAACTCGATTACCCATTCACCCCCAAGCCCGATTATGCAATTTGTTTTGGAATCCGACCTTAATTTGAGGTCTAAATCCCCAATTTACCAAATCCCTAGTTTCTACCCAAAACCTCCTAATTCCACCATGAAAATTTTAGATTTTAGGTTGAATCTAAGGAAAAAGTAGTGGAAGATTAAAGAAATTAGTTTAATATCACTTAACAATCATTTTGGGAAGAAAATTTCTTTGGAAAATTGCCTTTCGTGTTTCTAGGCTTGAAAATTTGAAGAATGAATCAAAAATCCCGTCTAAGTCGTATTTCTTCAACTGCAGATGTCGCATTTACGACCTGCGCTTCGCAAATGCGAGGCCCACAAATGCGATATTTTCTTCGCATCATCGCAAATGCGAACACAAGAGGATCGCAAATGACCAATACTTCGCAAATGTGAGGGTCCACCCCCAGCCCATTGCTCACAAATGCGAGATCAACAGGTCTGATGCACACCAACTATATTTCTAAGTTCAATTCACTTAGTAGCCTAACTGAAACTCACCCGAGCCCTCGGGTCTCCTAACCAACTATGTAAACAAGTCTAAAAATGTCATACGAACTTGACCGCCCGATCAAATCTCTAAAATAACACCTATAACTACGAATTGAACACCAAATCAAATGAGATTTTCAAGAAAACTTTGAAATTTCCTTTTTTACAACCGGACGTTCGAATCACGTCAAACCAACTCTGTTTTCATCAAATTTCACAAACAAGCCAAAAATATGGTATTGGACCTATACCGGGTTCCGAAACCAAAATGCGGACTCGTTATCCAAAAAGTCAAACTTGGTCAAACATTTCAAATTCATTAAGCCTTTAACTTCCAAATTTCGACAAAGTCTGATATCTCGGGCTAAGGACTTCTGAATTCGATTCCGGACATACGCCCAAGTCCCAAATCACATGGACCCACCGGGATCGTCAAAACACGAATCCACGTCCGTTTACTAAAAATGTTGACCGAAGTCAACTCAAATGAAGTTTTAGACAAAAATCCTTAATTTTCACAGTTTTAAACATAAAAGCTTTCCGGAAAGACGCCCGGACTGCGCATGCAAATCGAGGAAGGCTAAAACATGATTTTTAGGGGTTCAGATCACAGAATTTGCTTTCAAAACACGAGAGGACCTATCGGGTCATCACATTCTCCACCTCTAAAACAATCATTCGTCCTCGAACGAACATAGAAAAGTACCAGAACTGGTGAATATGCGGGGATATCTACTCCACATATCCGACTTGGACTCCCAAGTAGCTGCCTCGGCGGGATGACCTCTCCACTACACTCGGGCTGAAAGATAACTCTTCGACCTCAATTGACGAACCCGCCGGACTAGAACGTCTACCTGCTCCTCCTCATAAGTCAAATCCTTGTCCAACTGGACAGAGCTGAAATTTAACACATGGGACGTATCACCGTGATACTTCCGGAGCATGGACACATGGAACACTGGATGAACAACTGATAACCCCGGAGGCAACACAAGCATGTAAGCCACCTCTCACACTCTCTCAAGAGGTCCGATATACCTAGGGCTCAACTTTCCCTTCTTTACAAGCCTCATGAAACCCTTCATGGGTGATACCCGGAGCAACACTCTCTCACCGTCCATGAATACAACATCGCAAACTCTATGGTCGGTATAACTTTTCTGCCTGGACTGAGTTGTGAAAAGTCGGTCCTGAATAATCTTGACCTTATCAAATACATCATGTACTAGATCTGTACCCAACAACCGAGCCTCCCCCGAATCGAACCACCCAACTGGCGACCGACACTGCCTACCGTATAATGCCTCATAGAGAGCCATCTGAATGCTCGACTGGTAGCTGTTGTTACAGGCGAACTCTGCAAGGGGAAAGAGCTGATCCCACGATCCTCTGAAGTCTATGACATATGCGCGGAGCATATCCTCTAATACCTGAATGGTGCGCTCAGACTGTCTGTCCGTCTGAGGATGAAACGATGTGCTCAACTCGACCCCTGTGCCCAACTCACGCTGTACTGTCCTCCAAAAGTGCGAGGTGAACTGCGTACCTCGATCAGAAATGATAGACACGGGCATACTGTGATGACGGACGATCTCACGGACATAAATCTCTACCAACCGCTCCGAAGAATAGGTAACTACCATAGGAATGAAATGCTCTGACTTAGTCATCTTGTCCACAATGACCCAAACAACATCAAACTTCCTCTGAGTTCGACAACAAAATCCATAGTGATACGCTCCCACTTCTACTCAGAAATCTCTATCTTATGAAGAAAACCACCAGGTCTCTAATGCTCATACTTCACTTGCTGACAATTCATGCACTGAGCTATATAAGAAACTATATCCTTATTCATCCCCCTCCACCAATAATGCTGCCACAAGTTCTGATACATCTTCAAGAATCAACTCACGAAGTCCATCCACATTAGGCACACAAACACGACCTTTCATCCCCAATACTCCGTCATCTCCAACAGTAACCTGCTTGGAACCACCGTGTCGCACTGTGTCCTTAAGGACCAACAAATGAGGGTCGTCATGCTGCCGATCTTTGATACACTCAAACAAAGAAGACCGAGCGACTATGCAAGCTAGAACACAATTGGGCTCTAAAATATCCAACCTCACAAACTGGTTGGCCAAAGTCTGAACATTTGATGCAAGTGGCCTCTCACCGACTGGAATGAACGCAAGGCTGACCATACTCGCCGCCTTTCTACTCAATGGGACGACCACCACATTGGCCTTCCCGGGATGATACAAGATGGTGATATCATAGTCTTCCAATAGCTCCAACCACCTTCTCTGCCTCAAATTGAGATCTTTTTGCTTGAACAAATACTGAAGGCTCCGATGATCAGTGAACACCTCGCCCGACACGCCATAAAGATAATGCCTCCAAATCTTCAGCGCATGAACAATGGCTGCCAACTCTAAATCATGTACATGGTAATTCTTCTCATGAACCTTCAACTGTCGTGACGCATATGCAATTAACCTTCCCTCATGCATCAATACCGATCCCAATATGGGAAGCATCACAATATACGGTGTAAGAATCCTAAACCCGTGGGGAACACCAATACTAGCGTTGTAGTCAAAGCAGTCTTGAGCTTCTGAAAGCTCGCCTCACACCCGTTTGACCATTTGAAGGGGGCACCCTTCTAGGTCAACGTGGTTAACGGGGCTGCTATAGATGAGAACCCCTCCACAAATCGGCGGTAGTAGCCCGCCAAACCTAAGAAAATTCTGATCTCTGTGGCTGAAGTGAGTCTAGGCCAGTTCTGAACTGCCTCGATCTTCTTAGGATCTACCTGAATGGCCTCTATTGAAGCAACGTTCCCTAAGAAATCGACTGAATCCAACCAAAACTCACACTTCGAAAACTTGGCATATAACTGGTTGTCTCTCAGAGTCTGAAGCACAACTCTAAGATGCTACTCATGCTCCTCCTGACTGCGGGATTAGATCAAGATATCGTCAATAAACTCAATCACAAAAGAGTCCAAACAAGGCTTATACACTCGGTTCATCAAATCCATGAATGCTACTGGGGAAATTGTCAACCAAAAGGACATCATTAGAAACTCATAATGCCCGTACCAAGTCCGAAAAGCTGTCTTAGGGACATCAGATGCCCTAACCTCAAGTGATAATAGCCAGGCCTCAAATCAATTTTCGAAAACACCTTGGCACCCTAAAGCTGATCAAATAAATCATCAATTCTCGGCAATGGATACTTGTTCTTGATGGTGACTTTTCTCAACTGCCGATAATCTATGCATATCCTCATCGATCCATCCTTCTTCTTTAGAAACAACACAGGCGCACCCCAGGGCGAGACAGTAGGTATAATGAAGCCCTTATCGAGCAAATCTTATAATTGTTCCTTCAATTCCTTCAACTCTGTCGGGGCCATACGATATGGCGCAATGGAAATGGGCTAAGTGCCCGGAGCTAAATCAATACAAAAATCAATATCCCTATTGGGTGGCATCCCCGACAGGTTTATAGGAAATAACTCTGGAAACTCACGAATAATTGGCACAGAATCCATGGAAGGAACCTCTACACTAGAATCACAAACATAAGCAAGATAAGCTAAACACCCTTTCTCGACCATACGCCGAGCCTTCATATAAAAGATAACCCTGCTGGTAGAATGATCATGAGTCTCTTTCCACTCTAATCGAGGTAACCTCAGCAATGCTAAGGTCACCATCTTGGCGTGACAGTCTAATATAACGTGATAAGGTGACATCCAATCCATACACAATATAACATTAAAATCAACCATATCGAGAAGTAGAAGATCTATACTAGTCTCGAGACTTCCAATAATGACCACACACGAATGATGAACACGGTCTACAACAATAGCATCCCTCACAGGTGTGGACACAAATACAGGGGCTCTCAAAGAATCACGAGGCACAACTAAATATGAAGCAAAATAAGATGACACATATGAGTAAGTAGATCCCGGATCAAACAAAACTGGAGCATCTCTACTGCAAACTAAAACAGTACCTGTAATAAAAGCGTCAAATGACTCAACCTCAAGCCTAGATGGAAAAGCATAGCATCGGGGCTGGGCTCCACCACTCTAAACTACATCTCTAGGACAACCCATGGCTGGCTGGCCTCCACCTCTAGCGGCCTGACCTCCACCTCTAATGGTCGGACCACCGCCTCTGGCTGCCTGACCCTTACCTCTAGCTGGCTGAGCGGGCGGTGCAACACCCGATACCAGAACCATGGCACGAGAACCCTGATGTTGTGAACTGCTCGCTGCACGAGGGCAAAATCTAGCAATGTGCCTCGGATCACCACAAGTATAACAAGATCTCGACTGTTGTGACTGCTGGCCGTGAAACTGACCTAGTCGACCTGAGTAACCACCCTGATAAATCTGGAGTGGAGGTGCACTAATAGGAGCTGGTGGTGCACTGTAGACTAGCTGATGAGAATAAGGCATATGAGGGCCACGACCACCTGGAGCACCGTGCGATGCCTGGAGTGCTGAATAAAACGGCCTGGGAGGATGGCCCCTATCAGAAGTACCCTTTCCTCCAGATGAGGCACCCCTGAACCCTCCAGAATGACGAGGTCTCTTGTCAGACCCCTAACCTCCCTGAGCAAGAACCCCCTCGACTCGCGTGGCGACATTGGTCGCCTCCTAGAAAGATATTTCACTCCCAGTCTCCTTAGCCATATGCAATCTGATAGGCTGAGCAAGTCCCTCAATAAACCTCCTCACCGTATCTCTCTCGGTAGGAAGTAGAAGAAGAGCATGACGAGCCTAATCCACAAAACGGGTTTCATACTGAGTAACAGTCATACTGCCCTGCCGAAGACGCTTGAACTAACGTCGATGCTCCTCTATTAATGTAATAGGGAGAAACTTCTCCAGTAAGAGCTGAGAGAAATGGTCCCAAGTAAGAGCAGGCGATCCATGTGGTCTAGTCAACAAATAATCTCTCCACCATTTCTTGGCGGAACCAGTCATCTGAAATGCAGGTAAAATCGACCCCATTGGTCTCCACTATACCTATGTTCTATAAAACCTCATGGCAGCTATCCAGATACTCCTAGTGGTCCTCTGAAGATGCACCACTGAAGTGAAATGGAAAAATCTTTGTGTACTTGTCCAATCTCCATAAAGCCTCAGAAGACATAGATGGCACCTCACCAGCTTGTGCCGCAACAACCGGCTGAACTAGTCTGACTGGCTGAGCTGCTGGAGTCTGTTATACTGGGGAGCCATCTGCTCCGGAGTGTGAGTAGCAGGAGTCTGTGCTCCTCCGCCAACCTGAGAGATGGTTGGTGCCATGGGAAATGTGCCAATCTGCGCCACACTTTCCATAAGACCCACCAAACGGACCAAAGCGTCCTGAAGCACTAGGGTGGCAATGAACCCCTCCGGGACCTGAGTTGGCCCGGCAGGAACAATCTGGGCTGGAGACTCTTTCTCAAACTCTACCCGAGGCTCCACTGCTGGGGCTCTAGGCAGAGCCCATGCCCCTACCTCGGCCTCTAGCACGAACTCAACCATGACCTCTGCCCCTCATAAGAGCTGCCACTGGAGGCTCTGGATGCTGCTCAGCTGAAGAAGTGGTATGTGTTCTCGCCATCTGTGAGAGAATAAGAGTAGAAGAGTTCAATCAATACTGAGAAAACAAAATCTTATGACAGAGAAGAATAAAAGTGAAATTTGTTCCTAAACTTCATAGCCTTTAGGAGATAAGTAGAAATGTCTCTGTACCGATCCCTTAGAATCTACTAAGCTCGCTCATGAATCGTGAGACCTAGGCAACCTAGTGCTCTAATACCAAATTGTCACGACCCAGAATTACCATCGCCGGGATTGTGATGGCGCCTAATATTCCACTTGCTAGGCAAGCCAACGTTAGAGTTTTATTAAGCTATACCTTGTTCAATTCAGTCAACAACAACAATAAATTAAGATGAAATACATCAAATACAGAATAATATAAAGATATCAACATTTACAACCATCCGGATCTGGAGTCACAATCCACGAGCTACTAATATTACCACAAACAGAGTCTAAAGAAGGGAAAATACACTATTTTGAAGTAGAAAAATAGTAAAAGATAAGAGTAAGAAGAGACTCCAGGGTCTGCGGACGCCAGCAGATCTACCTTGGGTCTCCTGATAGCAACCCGACAGCTAATCTCTCAATCATCTAGAGCCAATACCAAAATCTGCGCAGAAAGTGCAGAGTGCACTATCAGTACAACCAACCCCATGTACTTGTAAGTATCGAGCCTAACCTCGACGAAGTAGTGACGAGGCTAAGACAAGGCACCTACAATCAAACCTGTACAATTTAACAATGTATATACAAATAACAATAAAACTAACAGGTAATATCGGGAGGGGGGAAACATGCTGAGGGGAAATACGAGATAAAGAACTACAATAGAAAGATAAATTGAATAGTCATTATACTATGAACCAACAAGAACTAGTTGACACAGTAAAGGAAAAATGCACGGCATCACCCTTCGTGCTTTTACTCTCATCCTCACCATGAAAAGTAATAGAAACGACACGTCACCACCTTCGTGCATTAACTCTCACAACATGACACAACATCACCCTTCGTGCATTACACTCACAATATGGAACGACATCACCCTTCGTGCATTAACACTCTCAACCTCATATAAAGTCAATGGAAACGGCACAAAATCACCCTTTCGTGCATTAACACTCTTTCTCACCTTAATGCAATGAACAATGACATGGAGATAAAATAATAAGTACAAGTCTTACTCTACATTTGGTTCCACAATGGCAACCTCAACTTCAGAATCAATACTCAAATATTACCAAAAGATTCATAAACATGATAAACCGATCAATTTAACAATGCTAGTCTGGAACATGGATAACATGAGAAAAGGAAGTTATATTTGCAAGAAACCACACCCCACCCGCATGTTTTAACCCAACTACAACGCATAAGTACTCGTCACCTCACATATGCGTTGTTTCCAACAATTAAACAAGTAGCAAATAGGCAAAACAATTCCTATTCCCTCAATCAAGGTTAATCACGACACTTACCTCGCTCAAACAACCAAATTCATAGATCAACCACGGCTTTTCCTTTCACACAAACCTCCGAACCGATAGAATCTAGCAAATTACCAATCAAACAATTCAATTTAAGCCTTAGGAAATACCCACGATTGTAAAGAATTCAATTTAGGCCATTTTTTAAAAAGTCAATAAAAGTCAACACCCGGGCTCGCTTGGACCAAAACCCGATTACCCATTCACCCCCGAGCATGGTTATGTAATTTATTTTGGAATCCGACCTCAATTTGAGGTCTAAATCCCCTATTTACCAAATCCTTAGTTTCTACCCAAAACCCCCCAATTCCACCATGAAAACTTTAGATTTTAGGTTGAATCATAGGAAAAAGTAGTGGAAGATTGAAAGAAATTAGTTTAAGATCACTTACCAATGATTTGGGAAAGAAAAGTTCTTTGGAAAATCACCTTTTGTGTTTCTAGGTTTTAAAATTTGAAGAATGAATCAAAAATCCCATTTAAGTCCTACTTCTTCACCTGCAGATATCTCATTTACGACCTGGGCATCGCAAATGCAAAGCCCGCAAATGCGAAAAAAGGGTCCTAGGCCTACAATCATCACAAATGGGAACAAGTGTTCGCAAATGTGAACAGAAGAGGATCACAAATGCGCCCAATACTTCGCAAATGCGAAAGTCCACCCCCCAGCCCACTGCTCGCAAATGCTAGATCTGCAAGTCTGATGCATACCCACTATGATTTCTAAGTTCAATTCACTTCGTAGCCTATCGGAAACTCACCCAAGCCCTCGAGGCTCCAAACCAACTATGTACACAAGTCTAAAAACATCATACGAACTTGCTCGCGCGATCAAATTTCTAAAATAACACCTAGAACTACGAATTGAACATCAAATCAATGAGACTTTCAAGAAAACTTTAAATTTCTATTTTCACAACTGGACATCCGAATCACGTCAAACCAACTCTTTATTTCATCAAATTTCACAGACAAGTCAAAAATATGGTATTGGACCTATACCGGGTTCCAGAACCAATATACGAACCCGTTATCAAAAAGTCAAACTTGGTCAAACATTTCAAATCATTAAGCCTTTAACTTTTAAATTTCGACAAAGTCTGATATCTCAGGCTAGGAACTTCCGAATTCGATTTCGGTCATTCGCCCAAGCCCCAAATCACAGTACGGATCCACGGGGATCGTCAAAACACGAATCCGTGTCTGTTTACTAAAAATGTTGACCGAAGTCAACTCAAATGAAGTTTTAGACAAAAATTCTTAATTTTCGCAGTTTTTAACATAAAAGCTTTCCGGAAAGACGTCAGGATTGCGCACGCAAATCGAGGAAGGCTAAAACACAGAATTAGGTTTCAAAACACGAGATGACCTATCGGAGTAGGAGATTTTGGTGCTGAGTTTTATTTTTATGTTCAAATTTTCAATTATTGCATCTAACTTTGACTAATTATTTCTCATCATAACCCATAATTAACAAGTAGATAAATAATCTATACTTTTCACAAGAAGAAAAATATGAATTTGTTACTTATGAAATTGGGATCAATATATTGTTTAGTCCAAGTCTGGACCACCATTGAATTAGCTTGATGTAAATTCATTTGTTATTGAAGTGTCAACAATTTGTGTAAAAGCGTAACTCGGCCTCACGTCAATTTTATTTGGATCACAAGTGATTCTATCCGCCAAATTTAGTGCACTAGTTGCCGATTCCAAGATCTTTGGTTAACATCTTTACTCAGCTTTGGACTGGAAAGCAAAACTCTTGGGCTTCATTTCAAAGTTGAAAAGGAACTTGAAATTTATATCACAACTCCCTGTCTCTACGGTGGAAAGTCTTATAAATCCATCATTAAATCAAGGCATGATTAGAAGTCCAAAATCAGCAGATATAGTACTTCAAAAAAAAAAAAATTGTGCAACTATGCTATCTATATATGGATTTGACTTCAGAACCTAATAACCCCGATAATTGTGCGTAGAGACTTAGCATCTGTAATTAGAGGCAAAACATTGAAAACTCAAATTTGTGTTATGCTTTCATGCACTTTGTTTGCCAACTGATGTAAGAAAGGGATATAATTAAATACCCAATATAGATAATACGCAACTTATGTTTGTTAGACTTGAATGGTTGTAACAGAACTCAAGGTAGATGTAGTAGGTTTGAATTTCTTTAGATGGTTGGTTTATCAAACTCTACCCTTCTTTATCTCCATTTCTCTCCAAAAATTCCAACTCCCTCAGCTGATGCTTTGGACACTTTCCTTTTCTTTGTAACATTTAAAAGGTAAGAAGGTCTCATTATTCCTAAAATAAATTATCAAAGCCTTATAACAGTATCTAGAAGTTAACATGAAGCTGACTCTAACCTTGCCAATTTTTGTGACAATTTTAACTGTTCTACTTGGAGGTTGCAATTGCAAGATTGTACAATTCATCTTCGGGGACTCTCTTTCAGATGTCGGCAACAACAACTTCCTCTCCAAAAGCCTTGCTCGCGCGAACTTGCCATGGTACGGTATTGATTTTGGGAATGGATTGCCTAATGGTAGATTCTGCAATGGCCGTACTGTTGCTGATATAATAGGTAACATTTCAAATATAATGTAGTAGTAGTATTAACGATTTTGTCGAAGTGATTAATTAGCTGATATTTAAGTACCTAAAGCTACTGTTAACCAGACCTATTGTGCAGGTGACGAAATGGGACTTCCACGGCCACCAGCATATCTAAATCAATCCTTAACAGAAGATGTCATATTGGAGGACGGAGTCAATTTTGCCTCTGGAGGTGGTGGCATTTTAAACGAGACAGGCACCTATTTCGTATGTAACTCTCCTGCCATTGAATAATATTGTGTAGTTTATATCTAGATACTATTGATGTTTGATCAATTGTAAGTGCAGATACAGAGGTTTTCCTTATACAAGCAAATAGAGTTGTTTCAAGGAACACAAGACTTAATTAGAGAAAAAATAGGAAGCAAAGAAGCTGAGAAATTTTTCCAACAAGCACGATACGTGGTAGCCTTAGGAAGCAATGATTTCATCAACAATTACTTAATGCCAGTTTACAGTGACTCATGGACGTACAATGATAAATCTTTCATTCAATACCTAATGGAAACTCTCAGAGCACAACTTATAGTAAGCCATTTATCAGTTTTCTCATTGCCAATTTCCCGAATAAATTCCTAATTTTTGAGCCAATAACGTTATTTCTTTTTTACAATTTTTATTAGTTGTTGCATAGTTTGGGGGCAAGGGAGTTGATGGTGTTTGGGCTAGGACCAATGGGGTGTATTCCACTTCAAAGGATTCTAAGTACAGATGGTCAGTGTCAAGACAAGACTAATCAGTTGGCTCTAGCCTTCAACAAAGCAACAAGCGAACTTGTCGTAGAATTGTCCAACACTCTTCCAAATGCTAGCTACAAGTTTGGAGATGCTTATGATGTTGTCAACGATGTCATTACCAATCCCGGGAATTACGGTACAAACTAATTATACTACACATTGTTATTAGCAATCTAAATGAAGCTAAAAATTATTTAGAATTACATTAATGGTAGGTTAATATACTGAAGAATTTAAATTTTTTGTACAAATCATGTTGATTGGTTAGTCTCCCGCGTTTTCTTCTATCATAGAGGGATCAACGCGTAAACAAAGGCTTTAGCTCTAAGTTCTCAATCTTAAAGCAATTCTAGTTCTAGCTAATTAAGATGGCAAATCATGCTGCTAAAGTTAAGATTTGCAGCACTGATTCAGGAGCTAAGGAATCAGCTTACAAGGAAAATTTGGTTGATTTGATAACTAACAGGCTATAGCGATGGATTAAAATTTGTTTATATTGTCAGTGTAAAATTAATAACCAAATCGTCTGGAAATATTGCAGGTTTTAGTAACTCTGATTCACCGTGCTGCTCATTCGGAAGAATTAGGCCAGCTTTAACGTGTATTCCAGCATCGACATTGTGCAGTGACAGAAGCAAATATGTGTTTTGGGATGAATACCATCCTTCTGATAGTGCTAACGAGTTAATTGCTAAAGAGCTCATCAAAAAGCTCGGATTTTTAAAGCCTAATCAGACCGATGCTTCTCCCCCCACACCAGCAGTCACGGGTCCTTCATCGGATGATGTTGGACAGTAGATTTTCTACTAAATATATTTTCTTTAACTTCGAACGTACGTAGATTTTCTTATTATTTTGTAATGTTATTAGTCCATTGCAAAATTGCAGCATTTTGTTGCTAGCTACTTGATTCAGAACACATGGGCGTTTTTGTGCTGTTTTAATTGTTAGTATATGTACACCATTAACTGAGTGGGGCTTTCTTTGTTTGTCCACTTTATTATCATATCAACCAATTAATTATAGGTTGTCGAAATATTCGATTAAATCAATGAACTCGTATGGTCAAATATGGAGTATATCTATTTGGTCAATCAAAATAGTAGTAATATATCTTTTGGAACAGCAAAACAGCACAAGCAGAAATATATAGTGCGGTGAGACTGTTAGGTTCCAAATGATAGACGTAAGAACTGTAACCATAATGAAGATCATGATTACATAAGTAAATTTCAACTTATCAAGAATATTAAATGCTTGAAATTAATCAGCCAGGAAGTTTGGTCAACTACTCTACTTTCTTTTCACTGTTGAATATTACTAATTACTCCCTCCAGTATAAAATAAGTGATTTTTTTTTGCTGTTTTCACACAGATTAAGAAATCAACCTTTTAACACTAATTAACAAAAAAATTGATCATATTAATCTTTGTTATCTCTGCACATAAACACTCCTAACACATACTCCAACAAAATTTACTCTATGGACAATGTAGGAAAAAAATAACTAATTCTGTTGAGATTAGTAATGATAGTGGTGATTAAGCTTCATTAGTTAGCTAGTTAGTTATAACTAACTTACCTTAGTATAGAGTTCGAGTAACTCAAGTTAGTGTTAGTTTTAACTCTAGTTAAGAATTAGAGTTGGTTTATCTATATTTTTGCATGTACAGATTCTACAATCAATATACACAGATTCATCTTCCTCTTTCTCTAAGAACATCGAGTCTCACTTCTTCTTCCTAAACCTAAATTCTTCAGCTCTTCATTCATGGCAGAGCTCCATGAATAGCTGATTTCTTCAATTCATTCTTGACATCTAAAAAAATCATTAATTTTGGACCACCAAAAAAAGTCAAAAAATCATTTATTGAAGAGTGGAGGAAGTACTATTTTACGTGATAACGCAGGGATATCAAACAGTAACAGTACGGTAATTTCTTCGGGGAATAAGTTAAGGTCTTAAATTCTACTACGATTAGGAGTAATATTGATGGGCCTTTGGCAGAATTTTCTACAACTTCAAGTAATGTTTTCTTCATTTCAAATGTATAAAAAATATTATCTCTTTACCACCAGTTTTTCGTGGGACCATGAAAGCGGAGAACGTCACAGATGAAAACAAGCGAGTAGCAACGAATATAGTGAATGGTTACCACATCAAAACCCACTTCTCCATCTAACATTAGTCTTAATTAATTATGCCAAATCGCTCAGATATTAATTAAGTGCCTGACTTTAGTTTACCTAATATATGCATATTATAACATTATTAACTTTTTGGTTTATCTAACTACAACTTTCTTGAAAGAGATTGATTTGTAGTTAATAATATTTGGCACGATTAACTCTTTGCGAATTGGTGACGACATTAGCAAATACTGTCATGCATGCACTTGATGAAAAAGATGGTAATTTCTTGGTATTAAGCTTTAGTCCAAAAAATCCCTCACACCACTCTCTTGCCCACGTACACTGACGACAAAACTTAGTGTGTATTTTAATTTAAAATTCATTAAGAATGTTATATCACATATTGACTAATTTTACATTACCAGTAGGAAATACTAACATTATGACTGAAAAATTAAAATGTAAAATTAGAAACTGTATCAGTATGACTCGTTAACATGCCTGAATTTTTTTCGCTAGACTTAAGATTTTAACTTTTCATGGGTGTGGGAAACTCATTAAATTGTTCTTTCAAAAGGAAAAAAACAGTGACTTCAGATTTTGAGTGGAAACTTCTCGTATTGATACATAAACTTAACTTTTCTAAACTTATACGATGAAACAATGGAATCCGCTTAAATAAAATAAAGTACAATATAACAGGGTCAATATATGAATATGAATGATTATTAATTATTCAATATAGATTTAAGATGATACTTGATTTTTACGTGATAGAACCCGTATAATTTTACTAAACCAACAAAAGCGTTCATAAATAAACTCCTGTATAAAACATAATCAGCATGGTATATCATCATTAACTCATGTATATAATTTATGTATATACGACTTATGTGGTTAGAGAAAGTAAACAATGAATATGACCAACTATTTGTGTAAAGATAAATCTGCCCGGCCCCTTCAAAAATATTCTTAATTTCTTTCTCCTTCCTTCTTTCAAGTCATGAGGTATAGGACTTGTTATTGGCATCGGAAAGCTATGAAAACACAAGCAAGTGACCTGTAATATTCCTAACTTAAATATCATTCCATATATCTAGAGAACAAATTTGAAATTTCCATAACTCACCCACGAACATAGTAAAAGTCCACACAATATATAGTTAAGCTTCTCCTATCTCAGAATTACTCTTCCTGAGTAGGGGTAAGGTCTGCGTACACAGGGGCGAAGGTAGCTTGGCACAAGGGTGATCAACTAACCACCCTTCGCCAAAAAATTATACTACATATAAGGTAAAATATTACTTGTTATCGATTAAAAAAGACTTTGAATACCCTTGCATAGCCTACTGGCAAAAAGTGTTCAAAATTTGAACACCCTTATTGAATTTCCTGGCTTCGCCACTGTGCGTACACACTACACTCCCCAGACCCCACGTGTGAGATCTCACTGGGTTGTTGTTGTCTTCTCCTCTCTCAGAAAATGTACTCCATAACAACAAAAGATGATGAACCCCTAGCTATTCAAAATATGAGCCAATTAAAATGAAAATGGTGCTAATTAGTTACTACAATATCTTTTCTTAACATAGTACTCCTATGCATCAAATATCTGAAACATGCGTATATCTATTTATGTATAATCTTAGCATTCGACACAGCCTCTCCCAAGTTGTGGCCTTGGCATGTGGCGATTATTCGCCCCAGAACCTGGATAATCATTGATCTCAGCTTCCATTACTCTTCTTATTGTTTCTTCTACTTCTAACCTCTTCTCCATATTTGCCTAAAAATTTTAAAATTAAAAAATAAAAAATAAAATCGTCAGACTGATCTGATTCCAAATGTAAAAAGGAAAATATATATAAGAGCTTTTCTATAGGCAAAAGATAAGAGAATTAAGTACCATATGGGTATTCTCCAGCACCTTATGTTCTTGAGATATGTCCACTAGCAGACTTCTGCTCCCTGTAAATAAAAATCATGGTTCATAAATAATCATTGATCAATAAAATAAAGAAGTTACACTAAGTGAAATTGTTGAAAGATTAACTTACTTGTGTTTGGGATTGCATGAGAAAAGCAAAGAAAAGCCACAAATAAATGAAAGAAAGGGCCAGCCATGGCTACAAGAACTGGTCTTAATCTTACAATGTTTATTCCTAGGTTTTGCTGCAACAGGGCAAGCTATTGCTCCATTTTATACATGCTTATTACGGACATATGGGCACAAACACAATATGGCAAAAAAGGCAGTTTGTAAGTTTCTTTTTTGTTGCGGCATTAATCAATTTCACACAAAGTCAAAAAGGTATCAAGAAACTGAATTTCATGGAAGACATGCAACACTATTTAATTAGTACGTAGTACACATAACGCGGTTTACATGATATCTTTTCCAAATCTTTCTTCCCAATTTCCTTTTTGCATGTGAACCGTTTATATGAAACCTAAAAAGCCAAAATACGAGGGCATTTGCCTTTTGGGGTTTAAGTGGAAACTATGATGAGTAAATTTATTAAGTCAAAATGGGGAACAAAATATGAGCACACTGTGTTAGTGGAAGGTGACAAAATAATGATGTGTCTCAATAACACTACTTGTGTACTAATTCTTAGTGTTGCTTTAGTGGAACGTACAATGAATGGTTTCTGTTGCGCATGCGTGAACAAAATTCCACATGGAAACGTACAATGATGGTTTCTCACCCGATCTTACTGTTTGATCGGGACTGGTAATTTGCATCGGAGGACAGCTTCGTAACTGAATAGATCGACACACGAGGGTAAGATACCAAGTGCGGAATCGAGGTACCTGTCATGGTCGAGGCTAATAGCAATCGGAGCCAAACGAGACATACATCGAGAATGATCAGAGATAGCACAATAATGGAAAGGCGAGATATCCGTGATTGGTCGAAGATCATGGCGAGAATCTCGGAACGGATCAAATCAGAAACAATTAATCAGCTAATCCTGGGATTTCCTTATGTAATTAGAGTTGTACCCTAAATAGAATTCATCTACTATATAAAGAGGAGTTCTAATCATTTGTAAGACATCATTATTCACAGTGATCAAAAAAATATAATTCTTTCTTTCTCGCTTACATTATTCTTCATCAACTTGTTCTATTTTCTTACTGTTCTTGCACCTATCAGTTCGAGAGTACTTCGACTCGAGGGCTAAGTTCTGTCTGAACACTAGTTTGCTTTACTTATAATTTAATTCTATCAATTATCTTCATATTTATCAATTGGTGTTGAGTGAAATTACATATCCTTAAAACTACAGTATAAGTTTTTTTCTTATCCAAATTTTGGGGTAAACAGTTTGGTGCCCACCGTGGGGCGAAGGATAATAGTGATTGCTTAATACTGATTTCGCTAACACACACTACTTTACGCTTGTTCTTGTAAGTGTTTTTGCTTTCGAGATAAAACATGTCAAACTCACAAACAGCACCCACACATGGTGACAACGACCTCAGATTTCATGAAAAAAATGACAATATAACCGCCTCATGGATCGAGGTGCCTCTGGATGATCTCAAGGGAGCACCAATTGCCAATCACATATCGCCCTAAATGAAAATGTGGGCGCTGATCCCGAAGGAAGAGTACGCGGGGAAGGCCGATCTGGTGGTCGAGGTACGCAGGGCGATGCTAAAGTCAGCCTCCAATTGATATTCGAAATGCTACAGGCTCGAGAAGCCGTTATAGCACAACTACAAAACCAGTATCGAACGACGAGTGAGGTCGAACCAGAAGTCGTCCACAAAACCGAGCCAATGCCGGAAATAACGAATGCATACGAATCAGTGATTGACCCTGCCGTGATGAAGATTCTCGAGGAGCGCACTAAACGAATTGAATCGGGAGAAAAGAAAATCGAGAAAAATGATAAGAAAGTAGAGACATACAATTCCCGGGTTGACCAAATACCCGGGGCACCGCCAACTTTTAAAAGGTATGGACTCAAAGAAGTTTGTGCAAAAGTCGTTCCCCCCAAGTGCGGCTCCGTAGCCCATTCCGAAAAAATTTCGCAAGCCAAAAATCCTTAAGTACAATAGGACCATCGATCCCAATGAGCATGTCACCTCCTATACATGCGCCATAAAAGGAAATGATTTGGAAGATGATGAGATCGAATACGTTCTACAGAAGAAATTTGGAGAAACTCTATCGAAGGGAGCAATGATCTGGTATCACAACGTACCACCTAATTCCATAGACTCCTTCTCCATGCTTGCAGACTCTTTCGTAAAGGCACATGCCGGGGCAATAAAGGTTGTGACTAGGAAATCAGACCTCTTCAAGGTGAAACAAAAGGATAACAAAATGCTAAGGGAGTTTGTATCTCGATTCCAGATGGAACGCATGGAACTAACACCGATAACAAACGATTGGTCTGTTCAAGCCTTCACTCAAGGTTTGAACGAACGAAGTTTGGTGGCGTCACGTCAACTGAAGCAGAATTTAATTGAATATCTGGCGGTAACTTGGGCCGATGTACATAATCGGTACCAATCAAAGATCAAGGTCGAGGTGATCAATTGGGGACCCCCTCTGGTTCCGTCTATCCGAACAGGTCCGTCGGCAGAAATCAGAGGGATATCGACAGAGAACCTCGGTCGAACAGAGACCGATATCAGCCATACAACGCAGATTGTAGAAACAGCGGCCCAGGATGCTATCCCATCCAGAACGATCGAGGGAAGAGCTCTCGAGGACTCATGAGCAAAAGTGGTTTCGATAAACATGTCGATCCCACAGAGGCACCACGATTGTCAGAATACAACTTTAGTATCGACGCATAAGGTATTATGTCTCCATTGGGAGACTCAAAGATACTAGATGGCCCAGACTCCTACAAACCGATCCTTCCCAAAGAAACTCTAATCAAGTATGCAAATACCATGGTACACATGGCCACAGAACCTAAGATTACAGACAACTGAGGGATGAGGTAGCCCGTCTATTCAACGAGGTCCACCTTAGACAGTTCTTAAGCGATCGAGCTAAGAACCATTTTAGAGAAGGGACGCCAACAGGAAAAACGAGCAGGAAGAACAAAAACACGTGATTCATATGATCAGTGGTGGGGTCGATATTCCACAAGGGCCTGTGTTCAAACGCACTAAAGTATCAATTACTAGAGAAAATGGACCCGAGATTATGTGTCAGAAGGCACCATATCATTCAACGATGAGGAATCAGAAGGGATCTCTCAACCCCACAATGACGCTTTGGTAATTTCTATCCTTATGAATAAAATTCAAGTTAAGCGTGTTTTAATTGATCCAGGGAGCTCGACCAATATTATTCGATTGGGGTTCATGGAGAAGCTCGATCTACAAAATCAAATCATACCCGCAGCTCGAGTCCTCAATGGTTTCAACATGGCCAGCGAAACAACTAAAGGAGAAATCATTTTACCGGTAAACGTAGCTGGGACTATTCATGAATCCAAGTTCCATGTAATCGAGGGCGATATGAGATACAACGCCCTGCTCGGAAGACCCTAGATTCACAATATGAGGGCAGTCCTTTCAAACCTTCACCAAATGCTGAAATTTCCAACGCCGTATGGAGTGAAAATGGTGTATGGGGAACAACATTGTGCAAAAGAAATGTTCGCGGTCGATGAGGTAATACCGATATCGGTGCTTTTGTCAACAAAGGGATCCGAGACCAAAGGAAAATAGGAGTATAAATAGTAACCATAGCCACCAGCCTCGACCCAGTCAGAGAGAAGTAGGGAACGGATGAGGACGATGACTACTAGATCCCCTGATCCTTCATAATACCCGACGATTCCGACGCCACCAAATCAACAGTTGAAGAGCTGGAACAGGTCATATTGGTCGAATACCTACCCGATCGAAAGGTATACCTGGGTACGGGGTTAACCCCCGAACTCAGAAAAAAACTCATTAAATTTCTTATTGATTATATGGATTGTTTTGCTTGGTCCCACTTTGATATAACAGGGATCCCACTGGAGATCACAACACATCGATTGGGCCTGGGACCAAAGTTTAGACCGGTAAAACAAAAGAGAAGGCCCCAGTCCGAGGTAAAACATGCATTCATCAAGGACGAGGTAACCAAACTTCTCAAAATAGGATCCATTCGGGAAGTAAAATATCCCGAATGGTTAGAAAACGTAGTTGTAGTCCCTAAAAAGGGGAATAAACTTAGAATGTGCGTAGATTATAAAGATTTAAACAAAACATGTCCCAAAGACTCTTTTCCTCTACCGAATATCGATCGCATGATCGATGCCACGGCCAGCCACGAGATCCTTAGTTTTCTCGACGCCTACTCCGGATACAATAAAATTCAAATGAACCTAGAGGATCAGGAAAAGACTTCATTCATCACTAAGTATGGCACCTATTGTTATAATGTAATGCCGTTTGGGATAAAAATGCTGGTTCTACTTACCAACGCCTAGTGAACCGAATGTTTGAAGAACAAATAGGTAAATAAATGGAGGTCTATATTGACGATATTCTAGTTAATTCCATGCGCGCAGAGGACCATTTAACACATTTGAAGGAAACCTTCAATAAATTGAGAAAATACAACATGAAGCTCAATCTTGAGAAATGTGCATTCGGGGTCAGTTCGGGTAAGTTCCTCGACTTCATGGTGTCAAATCGGGGGATCGATATCAATCCCGATAAAATCAAGGCGATCGAAGACATCACAGTCGTGGACAGCGTTAATGCCGTTCAAATATTAGAAGGGCGGATAGCCGCCTTAGGCCGGTTTATCTCGAGGTCTTCAGATCGAAGTCACAGGTTCTTCTCACTGCTCAAAAAGAAGAACAATTTTGCTTGGACCCCGGAATGCCAACCGGCATTGGAAGAGTTAAAGAGGTATCTCTCGAGCCCACAATTGCTTCATATTCTAAAAGCGGACGAGCAACTCTACTTATATTAAGCAGTCTCGGGTGTCGCAGTAAGTGGGGTCTTAGTTCGAGAAGAGCAAGGTACATAATTTCCTGTTTACTATGTTAGTCGAACTTTAGGTGAGGCCGAGATCGGGTACCCACACTTAGAAAAATTAGCGCTTTCTCTAATAAGAGCCTCTAGGAAATTAAAACCATATTTTCAGTGTCACCCAATTTGTGTGGTGACCACTTATCCTCTTCGTAATGTTTTGCATAAGTCCGAACTCTCGGGCTGATTGGACCAATGGGCAGTCGAAATCAGTGGGTATGATATCGAGTATCAACCTCGAACGACCATCAAGTCTAAAATCTTAGCATACTTTGTGGCCGACTTCACGCCAGCCCTCTGACACGACCCAAAATACCCAGTCGTGATGGCGCCTGTCATGAAATCAGGAAAGCCACACCTTTCATTTGATTAAAGTTGTTTTCAGACCATTATATTTGCAGCAAGAGTCTCATTTTATGAAGCACTATAAATGTTCAACATCATTAAAAAACATAGTTCAACCAACCCAGATCTAGTGTCACCGAGTCATGAGCTACTACAACGTAAGAATGTCAAAATACTAGCTAGACAACATAGTCTGAAATAATAAGAGTGTGACAGGAAGATAGAGAAGGAGAAGAGGAGGTTGCGATCGCAAGCTTCTACCTCGACGACTCCGAAAGAAACTCTAACAGCCGCTCAGCAACCACTACCGGGTCCCGATGTACCTGGATCTACACACGAGGTCCAGGGGGTAACGTGAGTACACCAACTCAGAAGTAACGAACCCAAACTATGGGCTGAGAGGTAGTGACGGACTAAACCTCAACAATTATAATAATTCAGCGTACAAAATTTAGACATGTTCACAGTTTATCAGAAAATATCAACAGAATAAGCCAAATATATCTCAATATGCTCAACATGCCAACATATCAACATTGTGGAAATGCACATAGTGCTCACAAATCTCCCGCAGAAGTCCACTCAGTACTATATATATGGCTCTCAGGCCCAGGGAAGATCCATCCCAGAATATGCATAGACACAGGTGACCGTAGTTACTCAGTACTGAGGAAAAGGCCAATCCAGCCCCACGGAGAAGATCCATCTCTGAAATACAACATTCGGACAAGATCCATGTCCAGGGACGATCCATCCCTCCATATCATCAACTTCGGACAAGGTCCATATCAAAGGAATATCCATCCCTCAATATCAATGCGCTCACTGGGGTGTAAAGACTCCGGAGGGGAGCTATTGGCCCAAGCGCTATATCAAGCCAACAAAGGCATGATTAAAGTATCGCTATGGTGTGCAGTCCGATCTCATAACTGTATCAATAACAGGCCCTCAGCCTCACTTAGTCATTACTCTCCAGTCTCACTCATATGGCTCACAGATGTATAAATCAGCCCGAATCAATGATAGATATGCATATAATTAACAATTACTGAGACTGAGGCATGAAATGATATGCTATAACAGGACTGAGTATATGAAATCAATTAATCACAGAATGAGACAGTAATATATGACCACTCGGGTCTCAGCATTTTTATTCGGCGTGAAGCCTTAGCATTTGTACTTAACATGATTTTTAACATGTTCACATTTATCACATAATAGAAGTGTGGATATCAATCCGTAATAGCTACTAGACGGTGCCATGGGATGAGCCAGGCCACAAATTACTCGGTGCACGCCCGCACACCCGTCACTTGGCATGTGTGTCACCTCAATTATAGTCATATATCATATAGTTCAGGGTTTCGAACCCTCAGAATCAAGTTTGGAAACGTTACTTACCTCATAACCGGCTAAAATCCTAGCCCACAGTGCCTTTACCTCTAGACTTGGACTCCGAGTTCCTCAAATCTACCAAAATCAGATTTATACCATCAATGAATGCTAAGGAACAAAACCCATTCGAAATTTATCAAAACTAACCCAAAATCCCGAAATTGGCCAAACCCGACCCCCAGGCCCACGTCTCGGAATTCGATAAAAATCACAAAACTATAATCCTTATTCCCTCACGAGTCTACCCATATCAAATTCCTCAAAATCCGACCTCAATTGCCCACTCAAATCATCAAAAGAAATTCTCAAACTTTCCTCCCATTTCCCCCCAATTTTCACTCCAATTCTTCAAATTAAATGATAAAAATAAAGACTAAATCATTGAATGAACCCAAATATGACTGAAGAATACTCACCCCAATAACTCCACTGAAAATCCCTTCAAATTTGACCTTATCCCGAGCTCTCTAATGGGTTTTTTGAAATTATGGATTAAACCCTCGTTTTTTATGTTTAAAAGATTCTGCCCAGCTGCCGTTTCTCAGTGCGTTCGCGTGAAACCCCACGCGATCACGAAGAACTTCCCAATTTGCCTTACGCGATCGCAGCCCTGGCCCACGTGTTCGCATAGAACTACCACACAATCCCTATGCGATCGCACAACCCTCACACGCGATCGCATAGCACACACCCCCATAACCCCACGCGATCGCATAGAAGAAAACCAGAACTGAACACCAGCAAAAATCTGAAATTCCCAACATAAAAAACTTGATCCGTTAACCTCCTGAAACACACCCGAGGCCCTCGGGACCTCAACCAAACATGCTGACACATCCCATAACATCATTCAAACTTAGTCGAGCCTTCGAAACACCCAAAAAAGCGCAAAAACACGAAATTCACCTCGGATTCAAGCCTATGAACTTTGAATCTTCCAAATTTTGCCAAAGATGCCGAAACCATCCAACACACGTCCGATTGACCTGAAAATTTGCACACACATCCAAAATGGCCCTATGAACCTGTTACAACTTTTGGAATTCCATTCCGACCTCGATAGTTAATTTTCCATTGCCGACCGGAAATAGCCAAAAACTTATTTTCGCCAATTCAAGCCTAATTCTACTCCGGACCTCAAAATCACATTCTGAACACACTCCTAAGTCCCAAATCAACTAACGAAACTATCCGAGCTATAAAATCCACATTCCGAGGTCATTTACCAATAAGTCAACTCCCAGTTCGCTTTTCCAACTATTAAGCCAATTCAAGAGACTAAGTGTCTCAATTCTCATCACGGCCACTCCGAACCCGAACTAACCGACCTGGCACATCATAATTAGGTTGATTAACACATGACAAGGCTGAAACAAGAGGAAACGGGGCTAATCTCGTGGAACGACCGACCGAGTCGTTACACCCTCATACCCGAGGTCGAAAAGGATTTGTTATTATAAACGGGTACATCTTCGAGGGTGTGGACCCTCTTCACAGATTGTGCTTCAGAATGTGAAGGGGTCTGGGCTAGGAATAATTTTGAAGCCGCCCACAGGCAATACAATTAGACAATCTATCAAAAATTCTAAGTTGACTAACAATGAGGTCGAGTATGAGGCCATGATTGCAGGTCTCGAGCTTTCTAAAAGCCTGGGAGAAGAGGTCATCGAGGCCAAATGTGACTCCCTACTTGTGGTAAACCAAGTCAACAGAACCTTTGAGGTTCGAGAAGATCGAATGCTAAGGTACTTGGACAAACTACAGGTAATACTACATCGGTTTAAATAATGGACCCTACAACATGTACCTCGAGAACAGAACAGTGAGGCTGATGCCCTTGCAAATTTGTGGTCATCAGTCGAAGACGACGAAATTAGCTCGGGGACTGTCGTACAACTTTCAAAATCAGTAATTGAAGAAGGCCACGCCGAAATCAACTCCACAAGCCTAACCTGGGGTTGGAGGAATAAATATATCGAGTACCTAAAAATGAGAAACTCTCATCGGACCCTAAGGAATCGAGGACTCTACAAACAAAGGTTTCACGATTCACATTGGCCGAAGATGGAACATTATATCGAAGGATGTTTGATGGACATTTGGCAATATGTTTGGGTCCGGGAGACACCAACTACGTCCTACGAGAAATTCACGAGGGTACTTGAGGAAACCATCCCGGTGCCGAATCACTGGTTCACAAAGTCATCAGAGCGGGATACTATTGGTCCAATATGGAAAAGGATATTAAGGAATTCATTCGAAAATGCGACAAGTGCCAAATATATGCTTCGATGATCCACCAGCCCGGAGAGAAACTTCATTCAGTCTTATCCCCATGGCGTTCATGAAATGGGGAATGGATATCGTCGGCCCTCTTCCATCAGCCCCAGATAAAGCTAAATTCATTTTGTTTATGACTGACTATTTTCTAATTGGATTGAAGCACGTGCTTTTGAGAAAGTCAGAGAAAAAGAAGTTATAGACTTCATCTGGGATCACATCATATGCCGATTCGGGATACCTGCCGAAATCGTGTGCGACAATGGAAAACATTTCATCGGAAGCAAAATAACAAAGTTTCTCGAAGATCACCAAATAAAAAGGATCTTGTCAACTCTGTATCATCCTAGAGGGAATGAACATGTCGAATCAACAAACAAGACCATCATGAGAGAAATATTGCCCGAAGTCTTTCGGGTGTATCGAACAACGTCAAAATCCAGTACGGGGGAAACACCGTTCTCCTTAGTATATGGCACCGAAGCTCTAATCCCGATCGAGGTCGGGGAACCCAGTGTCAAGTTTCGATACATAACGGAAGAGTCAATCATGAGGCTATGAATACAAGCCTAGAATTACTAGATGAAAAACAGGAAGCCGCCCTCGTCCGAATGGCCGCACAAAGGAAGCGCATCGAAATGTACTACAACCGAAGAGCCAATCTTCTCCACTTTAGAATCGGGGACTTGGTTCTGAGAAAAGTCACCCTCAATACTCGAGTCCCAAACGAAGGAAAACTTGGCCCAAATCGAGAAGGACCGTAGCAGGTCCTCGATATCATCGGAAAGGGACCCTACAAACTTGGCACGATGAATGGCGAACAATTGCCAAATAATTGGAACATATCACTCCTCAAATGATATTATTGCTAAGGTATGACCTTCTCCTTTTTCATTTATATTTTATACTAACTTGTTGCAAGTGTTCAATCGAAGGCATCGAAGTTTTCTCCAAACATGAAGTCCTTAGTTCTGAAAGCACGCGTTGCACTCTTTTTCCCTTGGACCGGTTTTTGTCCGAAATGGGTTTTTCCGGCAAGATTTTTAACGGGGCAACCATTGTTCGTGCTAACTTAGAGCAATTCGTGTCAACAGGGTCTCGATAGGTAAATTTTGTAAAGGGCCAAACAGTCAAATGAACTGTGTCCATGTAGATTACTGGAGCCCTAATGGCAAAATACGCATGTATAATCTATTGAAAGAAGTATTTTTTCCATACCAGATGTTCCATGCCTTAGAGAAATTTCTACTTCACAATTTCATACTTATGATCTATTGGAAACTGGCTCAAGGGCCGATCGCAACTAAAGCTTGAACGATTAACCCCATCTCAGGGACTGCCATCCAAAGATCGACGTGTTTGAATTACTAAACTTCGAGACCGTAAGACCTTAAAAAGGCAATCCTCGATTTTGTAGAGCAAGGCCACCCCACTCAGGGACCGACACTTCGAGCAAGTTCGAAGAATAAGTGGGAAAATAAGCCCAAGAGGCAGATCCCAAGGCTACGGCCAAACTAACGCGCTTCAGAGATGTTCGAATTCCGTAATGAAAATAGGCCTTAAAATACTTTTATAAACCAGTTTAAAAGGCTACCCTCGGCAAAATAACAAAAGGGTTTCGACAACGTCAGCCCTCGAAAAATCCTAAGGGGTATCGAACTGTTCGGACCGTCAAAAATCTTGTACTAAACAAAATTGTGCTAAGGCACAAGAAAGCAAAGGGTTTCGATAACACTAAACCCCAAGAAACCTAACGGGTACAGCCCTATTTCATACTAATGCATGACAAATTTTTTATATGATTAACTTGTTAAGCCGAAAAGGGAAAAAACCACTTTTTTGAGGCCATATCGGCCCGATTCAAGAACCTAAGGTCCGTTATATTTTTTGAGTTCGAGAATTCATCCTCACTCAGCTAAAACCTAAGGGTCTTCCTACTTTGAGTTCGAACAAGTACTCACTCGACTTCAAAGACTATTTTAGTCTCGCTTCGACCAAATTGCCTAAACTTCGAATTTACGAACAAAATTTTCATAAGGCATAAAGCAAATCACAAGGAGAAAATCGAGGTAAAGACCAAAAAAGGAAAAGTTTTATACATGTGCAAATATTTACAAAGGACCAATCGAGGTCCTACACAAAAAAAAGAAAAAAAAGAAAATAAAAAGGCTTCTAACTATTCTAGGGGGCATCTCCTTCATCGGGGTGCATCGGCTTCATGCTCTTTTGCCTTTGTTATCTCTTCGGCAAGATCAAAACCTCGACCATGGATCTCCTCGAGGGTTTCCCTCCGAGATTGGTATTTGGCGAGTTCGGCAATCAAATGTGTACAAGTTTGAGCGGTCTTGACGGCCTCCCTTGCTTAAACTTGAGCGGCTTCAACATCGGCCCGATAGATGTCCACGGACGCCTCAACCTCGATCTTTGCCTTCCCGACCTTAGATTTGGACTTTGCAAGTTCGGAAGCCAACCGAGCCTCGAGCTCCTCTATCTTACCTGCTTGAGCCGAGCTTTTCTCCTTCATGCCTCGAAGCTGGCTTTCGACCGATGACAATTGGGCTAGAGCAGTCTCTTTCTCTGCAGCAAGGCGGTCCATGCCTTCCTTCTAACCATAGGACTCTGCCTTAATCGCCTTGACCTCCTCTCATAACTGCTCGATCCTCTCGATCTTTTGTTGTGGCTGTGTTATTGAAATATTAGCTTCCGTTCCCGAATCAAGCCCATGAGCTTTTAAGAGTATCATTACCTGCTCGATCAGGTCGGTCTGATCCTTGTGAGCCTTAGCCAATTCGGCTCGGAGGTCCTTAATCTCCTCATCTTTTTGCCCGCAGAGAATTTTGAGGGCATTCCTCTCCTACGAAATCCTTTGGAGGTCGGCTTCAAATTGGCTCAATTCAGCCCGGGACTTGGAAAAAGCATGTATGGAAAAAGAAGGGAGTTAGACAGAAGACGGAGGAATACAACATCAACAAAGGAATTAAGACTTACCTGGTTCAGGATTCGTTGAGCCTCTTCGAAGAGGATGGATGCGTCATTCAGGTCGGAAGCATCTTCGACCCCGACAAAACAATCTCGAAAGGGATCCTCCCCCCTGAGGACTCCGCCAACCTCGAGGGTCCTCAAAGCTTGAGCATCCCAGATGGCCTCTTCGAGAAAAACAGGAAGAGTTGGCGAGTCACTTACTATCACTGCCCCAAGTGAGTCACTTGGGGCGTTCTTTTCAACTCGAGGGGTTTCAGGACCGGCCCCCTCTGACATGCTCGCCGTTTGATGGGAGGCAGCCTCGATCTCACGCGATTCATGGACTTTGCCCGAATCCTTCTCCAAGGCCTCTTCAGAAGAGGTGGGGCCTCACCAATCACCACCGATTCAGCGGCCTTGGGGA
>ML268829.1:152941-182145 GCA_005239495.1 Nicotiana undulata
GGGGGGGGGGGGGGGGGCTCGATGGTTTTCTTCACTCGGTCCACCAACACCGAGCCATCATCTTCATTTGCTTCTTCTTCCTCCCTTAGCCGCTGAAGTGCATGGGCAGAGAGGGAAACAATATCTATCTTCAATTTTCTAATCGAACTCTTCTTCTTCTTGGGCTTTGGGTCCTCAGAGGTCGAGGCCCTTTTTCTCTTGTTATCCTTCGCCGGTTTCAGAACTGGAGCCGAAGCCTCCTCCTCGCCAGACGGAGGTCTCATGACCGCATCTTTACTCAGGACTATAAACAAGAAAACTGAATGAGTATAAAAGGATATTATGATCAATTCGTCAGATATGTAAAGGGAGCTTACCATGATTCTTGGCCTCATATCGGCCTTTTTCTAAATCGCGCCAATAGCGATCGGCGTACGAAGAGGTCGAGGCTAGTTTCCGAACCTAGATCTCAAGATCGGGGATCGCACGGAGCATCCAAGAAACTTCTACATCATGAAAAAAGGCATTAATAAGAAAAGGTAGAAGGACAAAATAATGCATGGAAACTAACAGTGAAATAATACTTACGCTTCATGTTCCATTTCTTAGGAAATTGCATCTTCTCTGCTGGGATAAGGTCGAAAGTCTTCACTCGAACGAACCTACCCATCCAGCCTCGATCTTTGTCCTCGTTGATGCTCGAGAACAACACCTTGGTTTCCCGATGCTGGAGTTTAATCAACCCTCGATAGATAAGGGGTTGTACAACCTAATGAGGTGGTCGAGGGTGAATGACATCCCCTCGACTTTGCTTGAAAAGAATTGGATCATGATGACTATTCGCCAAAAAGAAGGATGGATTTGGCCTAAGATTATCTGTTACTGACGGCAAAAATAATTGATGAAGGGGTCGAGGGGGCCCAACGTGAAAGGGTAAGTGTAAACACTCAGATACCCTTCCACGTGGGTGGTGATACTTTCTTCGGGGGTTGGAATCACCACCTCTTTATTCCCCCAGTTGCAATCTATCCTCACCTGCTCGAGGTACCTATCAGTTTATCGAGAAAATGTACCTCGACATAGGCTCGCATCGACCAGGGACCGAGGATGCTTTCTCGATCTTAAAGTCGAAATTAAGGGCACACCCGTCAGGAACGCACTCTTCAGGGCGCGGATCCACCAGCATTTTGTCACCGATCGGCTGTGAGGAAGAAGCTTTTTCCTTTTGGGGAACTGTTTTGGATGTTTTTGCCATTTTTCATTTAAGATTGAAGGATAAAGAAGAAGAAACTTGAAGTTATAGAAAAGATTAGCAGCGAAGCTTGAAAGTATGTACAAAGAAAGAACTTAAGAGAGGTAAAACTTTTGTGATTAGAAGAAAGTGAAAGTAAAACTTGAATCATTGAAGAGAAGGCCTATTTATGAGATTCACGGTGACGTTTCAACAACCCTAGTAGCCGACCACTAACTGACGCGCATTGATGATTTGGGGAACTGTATCGACGAGACGTTTCGGTCACTTCCGCCGCTTACACCATGATGATGACGTCACGGCGGGTTGAGGTAAGAATCGAAGGCTCAATTCGTTTCTTGTCATTACATACCTAGAAATGAGGGGACTATCTATATACGGTTAAAACTGAGCCCACCCGATTTTACTGTTTCATCGGGACTGGTAATTTACAACGGAGGACAACTTCATAATAGAACAGACCGAGACATGAGGGTAAGATACCAAGTGTGGAATCGAGGTACCTGTCATGATCGAGGCTAATAGAAATCGGAGCCAAACGAGACATACATCGATAATGATCGGAGATAGCACAATAACGGAAATGCGAGATATCCGTGATTGGTCGAAGATCATGGCGTGAATCTCGGAACGGATCAAATGAGAAGCGGTTAATCAACTAATCATGAGATTTTCTTTTGTAATTAGAGTTGTGCCCTAAATAGAATTCCTCTACTATATAAAGAAGAGTTCTAATCATTTGTAAGACATCATTATTCACAGATATCAAAGCAATATAATTCTTTCTTTCTCGCTTACATTATTGTTCATCAGCTTGTTCTATTTTCTAACTATTCTTGCACCTATCAGTTCGAGAGTACTTCGACTTGAGGGATGAGTTCTTTTCGAACACTGGTTTGCTTTACTTATAACTTAATTCTATCATTTATATATTTATCAATTGGTGTTGAGTGAAATCACATATCCTTAAAACCACAATATAAGTTTAATTGTTGTCCAAATTTTGGGGTAAACAAAGCTATTTATAAGGAGTTGGACACTTTTAATAAATCTTAATGGTGTGAGGCATTTTAGGAAAACCTTACGGGATTGACCTAAATCAGATAATATTATACCATATTAAGAGTATTTTTGAACCGCTTTAGCCCATTAATTGAATTGGTTTTTTTCTTTTATATATATACAGAATCGAAAGAAAAGAGTCTCGTTATCAGCAAAATATTAAACAACTCAGTTTTTATGAGTCCCATGCATCACGCAAGAACATTATCTAACGACAGTTCGAACTTTCCAGGCCTTAATTTTTTTATTCATTCTTTGTTACTAGCCAGATGTTAGGCGTATAAATTTATCCAAATATGTAATTTGCTGGGTTGTCACTTTCACATAAAGCAGATGAATATTTATGTTCTGGTAAGAATCCACTATTCCTGTTAATGCTTTAAATTAGCACCAAAACTTTCATTTCATTCTCAATCAGTTGCCATCATTTTACTTTTAGAGACATTACTCCTTCATGGTTTACAAGCATATTCAAGCCAGTTTACTTTTAACGCACAAACACTGAGCTTTTGGGAAACACAATCATAACCTAGTTAATTAACCCTTTACGTCTTTTCATATATTTGAGGGGCCAATATCCTTTCTATCAAGGTAGGGCTTGTCTGAAATTCTGAAGTTTCTGAGTTTGCAACTTCAAAATTTAACTCACCACAGGTGGGGCTGTGGAATTCTAAAATAAGCTGATTTTAGAAGGACAACCAAATAGGCTACTATCCAAAACCAACAACCAATTGAGTTGGTCTTGAAACTAAATATTAGTATGTTACTCCAAAAACAGAGAGAAATTCAAAAATAGCCAGATGTTCAAGTGGTCATTCAAAAATAGTCACACTTTCAAAAGTAATCGAAATTTAATCACTTTTCATGTAAAGATAAATCTGAACGAAAATAATGTTCAAAATTTGGAAAATACTCCAGTAAATTATACTGGAGTTCCACAACAAGTATACTGGAACTCCAACATATTATACTAGAGTTCCAGCATAAGTATACTGGAACTCCAGTATATACTCCAGCATAATATACTGGAGTTCAAGCAAAGTATACCGGTCCAGTATAATATACTGGAAGTTCATACACAGGTACTCGAATCTCCAGTATATTATGTTGGACCGGTCTCTGTTGCAGCAAAATAATGGTTATTTTTCAATGACTTGGCAAACGCTAACTATTTTTGAATAACCAGTCCGAAAACTGGCTAGTCGTGCTATTTTTACCCAAAAACATAAGCTTTTAAATTTCGGAAAATATTTCTAAACGCTCATTAAGAGTAGTGTTTATATATCAGTGTGATGAGCCAAAAGGTCATTCCGTGTGTTTCTAGCTAAATCTATGTTCCGAGGTCATGAGAACCCCCTCCTATCTCACCTCGATTTGCGTGCGCAGCTCGGGCGTGTAGCCGGGAAGCCGTTATGAGAAAAAACTAATGAAAATGATATTGTTGTGTTGAAATTTGAGTAAAGTTGACTTGGTCAACATTTTTGGTAAACGGACCCGGACCTGTAATTTGACGGTCCCGGAAGGTCCGTAGAAAAATATGGGACTTGGGCGTATGCCCGGAATCGAATTCCGAGGTCCCAAGTCCGAGAAATGAATTTTTAAAGAAAATTATTTTCTGAAAAATATAAAGGTTTTTGAAAATGAAATTTCTATGTGAAACCTATGGTATCGGGCCCGTATCTTGGTTCCAAAGCCCGGTATAGATTCAATATGTTTTATGTGTATTATCTGTGAAATTTGGTAAGAAACGGAATCCATTTGACATGATTCGGACCTAAATTGCAAAATTTGATATTTAAAGGAGTTTTGAGAAATTTCATTGATTTTAGGGTTTAATCCATGTTTATGATGTTATTTGGTGATTTGATTACACGAATAAGTCCGTAGGATGCTTCGAGGTTGTGTGCACCTTTTGGTTTGAAGTTCTGAGGGCTCGGGTGAGTTTCGGGTAGATTCCGAGATGTTTTTAGGCTTAGAACAGGGCTGTTGCAGGTTCATAGGAGTACAGACCTCTGAACCCGCCAGTGCGGTCCGCGGTCGCCTTTGTGCGTTCCGCGGTGGGCCTTCGCGGCCGCGGTCGCCTTTGTGTGGTCCGCGGTGGAGCCTCCGCGGCCGCGGTCGCCTTTGTGCGGTCCGCGGTGGGCCTCCGCAGCCGCGGTCGTTTTAGCGCGGTCCGCGGTGGGGTCCTGAGAGGGGTATAGTTAAACGGGATTTTCAGTTATTTTTCATTTTTCAAAACCCTAAAAACATAAGAGGCGATTTTTCAAACACTCTTTCTTCTCCAAAACATTAGTAAGTGATTTCTAACTCATTTCCTTTAATCTTTAACTTCTTTTTACAAGATTTCATCATAGAATCTAGGGTTTTCGTGGTGGAATTGGGAATTTTGGGTAAAACTTAAGAATATTGAAATTTGGGGAGTTAGACCTCAAATTGAGGTCGGATTCCAAAACCATTTATATATCCGGGCTCGGGGGTGAATGGGTAATCGGGTTTTGGTCCGAATTTCGAGTTTGGACCGAGCGGGCCCGGGATCGATTTTGACATTTGAAGAAAACTTTAGAAAACTCATTTCCATGCATTAGAATTGATTCATTTAGCATTAATTGATATAATTAAGTAACTTGTAGCTAGATACGAGCGAGTTGGTGGTGGAATCAAGAGGTAAAGCGGTAGTTGAGGCTTGAATTGTGTTCGTGGCATCGAGGTAAGTGTTTGGACTAACCTTAGCTTGAGGGAATAGGTGTTGAGTCATACGTGCTACATGTTTATCCCATGTTCAATGTATAGGTGAGGTGACGAGTACCTATGCATTGTTGTCAAGCATGCCCGTGAGTCGGTCTTTATGATATATGTGTTTTTCTATTTACTGTGTTATGAAGTAGATATCATTTTGGAGGTTATTCACTTGTTGGAAATACTTGGTTGTGAACATTGTTGGTTAATTGTTCGGTTGAGAATTATTTTGTTAGGTTTTACACTTGAGCAAGATTGGTTATAGCTATTCCCTTTCCAGGACGGTATTTGTTTCTACTGTTGTTCCCTTACCGGGATGTTGTGATTATGATACATGTTATTGATTGTCCTTGCCAAACTGTTGTTCTTGATATTGTTGGGTGGGGAAGAGTGTGTTGTTGCATTGTGAGGATAAGAGTGTAAAGCACGAAGGGTGATGCCGTGTATTTATTTGTTGCATTGTGAGGATAAGAGTATAAATCACGAAGGGTGATGTTGTGTCATGATTTGTTATTTAAAAGCACGAAGGATAATGCCGTACCGTTTTATTTATTCATTGCATTGTGAGGACGAGAGTAAAAGCACGAAGGGTGATGCCGTGTATTTATTTACTTACTTGTTTTGCTGAGGATGAGAGTAAAAGTACGAAGGGTGACTGTGCACTTGTTTTGGTTAGGATGAGAGTAAAGCACGAAGGGTGATGCCGTGTACTTGTTTGTTCTGTGTGTTTACTTCCTGTGCTATTTGATAATTAGACTGTTGCTTCGTTCTGTGATTCAGTATTTGTTTTCCCCTTGTCCCCAACATGTGCTCCCCCGTTTTACACTTAACTGGTTATTTTCCTGCCGTTATTTATGTTTCTATGTTATTGAATTGCACATGTGTTTATTATTTGTCGTGTCCTAGCCTCGTCACTACTTCGCCGAGGTTAGGCTCGACACTTACTCAGTACATGAGGTCGGTTGTACTGATGCTACACTTGCACTTCTTTATGTTGTGCAGATTACGGTACCGGACTCAGTGGACAGTGATCAAGGGAGCATCCTTCAGTCCACCGGAGACACCGAGGTAGACCTGCAGGCGTCCGCAGGCCTTGGCGTCCCCTTCCTTATCCCATTTCATTTCTGATTTTTGTACTTCAGAAACATTTGTATTTACGTCTTTCAAACCATTTTGTGTACTATTCTTAGACGGTCCGTGAGTTGTGACACCAAAGATCCGGGTTGGCTAGCTTAAATACTTGTTAAGTTTTATGGATTCATCTATCTAAAGCCCTTATTCCACTCATATTTTATGTTGTTATCTTGGATCTTAACTTGTTGCCATTTAATAGTGAAGGTTTTTAATAAACATGAGTAAACGGGTTGGTTTGTCTAGCGGGTTCAACGTTAGACGCCATCACGATCCCGATGGTGGGAAGTTCGGGTCGTGAAGGCAAAATGCAATGCCTATAATACTGATAAATACTGGATTAACAGGACAAAGGGTGACAATCTGGGGAAGAAATTCTCAGTACTATGACTGACCTTGTCCAAAGGCCTAAATCTAGGTACACCGCAGTCATTTTGAACAAAGAACATCTTTTTCTTGCTTTGAGGTTTTTGTTTCCTTTCTGAAACGTAAAATAAAAGAAAACTTATTTGGACAAGAAAATAAATCAAGTGTTTTCGATAATAAATAAACTATTTGTGCAAGGTTAATGAATAATTAAAAAATCTTTTGAGTAATTGCTAACATGAGTGGGCGAAATGAAATCAGGCCATGGATCGCAGTTCAGACCCAACACTGGGGAAAAGGTTTGATTTTATTAGCAAGAGGAATATTTAGAGAAATGTATGTTTTTAGCCACCCCTAAAAATAATAGTCGATAAAATATATATATAATATTTGCATATATATGTATTATATACAAATAATATACTTATTTTATATATATTTTGACTAACAAATGCAATTGATTTCGGCTCACTGACCAACTTTGTAATTTTTCCAACATTTTATGGGTATCATGGACTTAGAGTCAAATTTCTCGAGCTACTTTGCGGCCTTGCGGGTATTGAACTGTTGAGGTCCAACCAGCCTATCCCAATCTAAAGGCCCAAACTCAACTCAAACGTAATCTGTGGAAAGTACCATTGAGTAGGAAGTAAATTGGGCAGAAATTCATATATACCCATATTTATAAGTGGTCATTTAAAAATGAAATTTTTATATTTCTATGCTACATAGGAAATCTTATTACCTTCAATATTTAAGGTTTGACTTAAATACACTTAGTATACCAAATTACCAATTATATACCATAATTAATTTAGGGGTATAATTAATAGGCAATTTTTTACTCCTTAATTAAAGGTGTCCATATATCCCACGTTTCTCTCTCCCCCTAATTCCTAAGACCAACGTCGTTTTCCCCCTCTCCTTTCTTCCTCTTCTCCATTCCTTACTCGTCGGAAAAGAGAGCTGCTGCTCAACGTCACCTCCCCCCCTCCTTTGAACACCCAGCACCTCATCAAATCGTTAGCCATCGAAACCACCCAAACTCCAGTTGAAAAACAGCCTCAAACACAACTAAATATGATTTGTTCAAACACAACTAATAAAGAGGAAGGCCAGTGGATTTGCTCCATCCATCTACAATAACGACAACAAGAACACAGTCAACGCGGTTCCCAAGCGGAAGACTTAAACTGATTTGTAGTTTATTTGCAGAAAATTTGTAGATGAAGAGAAAATTTTGTAGTCAACATTTTTTTCCAACATAGATTATAGTTTAATTGTAGTATAAATGTAATAATTTTGTAGATACCCTTAAAAACAATACAGCTTTTATACAATACTAAAACTGATTTGTATTTTATTTGTAGTTTTTTTGTAGAAATTTTGTAGACGAAGAGAAAATTTTGTAGTCAACATTTTTTTTCAACATAGATCGTAGTTTAATTGTAGCATAATTGGGATTTTCGACATAATTGCATTTTTTGCAGAAGATTCGTAGAAGTTTTAGTTGTTTTTGATTTGTGAAAATAGAAAACAAAGCATCTACAATCAGAATACAAATAATCTACAATTTATCTACAAAATATCTACAAACTGGGTACATTGAATAGAAAGAGACGAAAATTAATACAGCGTGATTTGCGTTTGAAAATTTCTGAAAGAATCTTTAATTCCCCAATATTAGCGCACCTAAATAAGGAATTCTAATGCTACAATGATTCCCTATTTAATGAAATATCTAGAAGAATATTTACTTCCCTAATTTTAGCGCCTAAATAGGAAGATTATAGCTACTAAGATTCTGTATTTAATGCATTGTATATTTTTTGTAGAAAAACTGTTAACAGGGTGGGTAATTTCCAAACCATGAACATATTTGGTAATATAGTTTCCTATATGGTATAGGAACGAAAAAATCCCTTTAAAAATAGCCACAGTTTCAAAAGTAATTGAAATTTAGCCTCTTTTTATGTAAAAAAAATATGAATGAAAATATTATTCAACATCCGGAAAATACTCCAGCATAATATATTGGAAGTTCATACACATGTGCTCCAATCTCCAGTCTATTATGTTGGAACTTTCCGCGTGTTAGAGTTCCAGCATAATACGCTGGAAGTTCATACACATGTGCACCAATCTCCAATACATTATGCTGGAACTTTCCGTGCTACAACAAAATAGTAATTATTTTTCAATGACTTTACAAACGCTGGCTATTTTTGAATGGTCCATCCGAAAACTGACTAGCCGGTAATTTTTACAGTAAATTGAGAATAATTTCTTCACACAATAACACAATAATATCCACAATTAATCTATTTTGGAATTCTGGAGAGACGTGATCTGCCAAGAGTTCCTCATATCAAAATGTGCTTTATAGATATTTTTGCTAATTTACGGGGAAATGTTTTTGAAATTAAAGTCCCCTTCTGATGCCATTGATAAATGGAGAATTAATGTAATCATAGGAAAATAGGAGCATCGTACAGCATAAAATAACTGCATTCGGAACTAGCATGACTACGAGATAAAATAACAAAAGTTGATTTGGGTCAATTTTGCTCGTTGTTCGTCGAACCTGCTAGTGGCAACTCGGTCATGGGCTAAGGTGTTTCCTTCTAAGTGGCCCCAAATTATTTTTTGATTCACAAAAGAATCTTTTAAAGTATATCTACATACATACATATATATATATATATATATATATATATATATATATATATACACACACATTTAGAAGTACTTTTGTGAAAAATACACTTACAAGTACTTTCTAAAAGCTTGGGCAAACACTAACTGTTGTTCATAAGTGTTTTTCAAATTAATTAGTCATATACAAATAACTTCTCACCAAAAATATTTTTGAAAAAAACGCTTTTCAAAACAAGCAGATTTTAAAAGTTTGGCCAAACATACTAAAATTAGGCTATTGTAACCCTTTCAAGAAAAATGCTTCAACGACTTTTCTTTCATAGTGCGACACTAATATTTTAGAAAAGAGTATGACACTTTTAACTCATTTAGTTTTGGTTTACAGAAAGAAGCTCTGGAATATTGTGATTAAAACAATACTCCCTCCGTATAAAAAATATTATCTTAATTTGACTTGGCACAAATATTAATAAAGAAGGAAATTCTTTTGAGATATGTGATCTTAAATAAGTCCTAACATTTGTGAGACTGAAAAACTTTTGAAATTTATGCTCTAAAAATGTGGCTATAAATACTTCTTATTAAGAAAATATTGAATGATATCACTTTTTTTTAAATAGACTAATAAAAAAATAGTGTCAATTTTTTTTAAACCGAGGTAACTCACAGTTGGAACATAAAGCCTACATAATTTGTTGCCCTCCTAGCAAAATCAATTGTAAACCTAGAAATTCATTTTATGTTTAGTTTTTTAGCTTAGGGATCAATTAAGGATTTTGATGTAATCTAAAGTATAAGAATCCACAACTCCAGAAAGATTATCTGAAGATTTATTAGTGATGTTTTCAATTTTTCATTAATCACAAAAGATCAAAAAATGGGAACAAAGCGGTATACTCGATTTCATGTTCTGTATTTGTGACTATCTTCCATTAGGAAGTTGGAATAAACGTATATATTGCGGTAAAATCATCAAATGTTTTATATATATATATATATATATATATTATATTATGGATGTTTATAAGTTTTCAGAAGAAGCTTATCTACATAGGACTCCGCCGTAAATATATTTATCTATTTGGTACTCTATTGGAAATAATCTTCCTGAAGAAGCTTATCATTTCGGTACTCCGTTATGGATAAATATTACCCCCTGTAGAAGATTATTTATGTCTGGTGCAGTAGCAGCTTACAAGCAGCTTACACAACAACTTGCGGTAGCAACTTACAAGCAGCTGATGCAGGCAGGTTGCAAGCAACTCAATGAAATGATTTGCAGCAACTTCTTATTAAACAGGCAGGTTGCAAGCAGCTCATGCAGACATCTTACCAGCAGCTGAAGAAAAGCCTCGCAGATGCTTCCTGAAAAGCCTCGCAGCTGCTTCCTTTCTTCTATAAATAGAGGCGTTTTCAGTTCATTATATACATCAGCTTGAAATTTGAATAAGATATCAATCAATCTCTCTCTATACTTGTCTTCGGTTTATTTACTTTACTGTCTTTATTTTATAACACGTTATCAGCACCAGACTCTGCCGTTTGAACACTTACTTCGAATTTGCTTTCTATTTCAGTGTTCATCTCCGATGTAAGAAGACACTCTTACGTCTGTGGTTAGATACTGTTCATTCCAAGCATCATAAGGCATATTGGATTCTTGAGGTGGCGAGCTTTTCTTCTCGGCGGTAGTGATGTGGATATCACTTGCGTTAGTGGCCAAATTTGTGCATTTTGCTTATTTTTGGTTTAATATCTTTATCATCGCTTGCTTGGTTATATGCTACGTATACAATACCTATTTTGGTATTTGTTTTTATCCTAATTATCTTAATAAAGAATTACAAAGTGGATAACATTGTTAGATCACCTTAAACTCTAGCAGAGTTTGCAGGAAATATACAACCACCAGAAGTGGTTATGTTTCGTATATCTCATTGTAACTAAGTTTTGTTAACCACCAGAAGTAGTATATGCCTATAACCACCAGGAGTGATAATTTAGGCTTTCTATGGTTACAATTGAAGATAAGTTAGAGAAAATTTCTCTATATTACTTGCATGCCTCGATTTGCTCATGAAGTAGCATTATCTTAAAAGAGGTTCTAAGTCATCATTCAATTTGGTGTGATTAATTCACATTCAGATAATTATGTTCCGTTCTCTGAAGGATGAGAACTTTTGATAAATATTAATCCATTCCTTGAAGTGAATGTGATAATATTAATAAAGCCCGTAAATATGAACGCACTCTTGATGTAAATATATTACAATTCACCTCTAGAAGATGTAATATGATTGAGAGAATATATACTCAATATTTCGTATTTTAAATTTTCTCCTAAAGAAGTGACACAATTGAAATTTCTTCCCGAAGTAGGAAAATATTATGAAAGTGTGTCTTTCTGTGCTTAAACAAAATAATGAGCTATTCAAAGTTATTTTTTAAGCACATTTTCATTCCCCGGAGTGAATGAAGAAATACCACAACTCACCTCAGAAGAGATAGAATAACAGAGAATATAAATATTATTTTGTGGCATAAAAATCATAGCCGCACGTACCTATTATACGTAAAACATCTTGGATAATTTTATTAACTATCATTCTAAGACAAATGCATTCTTGTAGAATGCTTTCTACTTCAACCACATTAATATATTATGGTTAGTTATTGAGTTCCCTGAAGAAAATAGCAACTCGTGCATCTTTCCTTAAAAGATGCAATGACTATGTGGTTGCCGCATTGATACAAAATTTACAGATGTTAATGGTATTTCTCCTTGAAGGAGATATTTGTCACAAAGTTAGTGGTAGAACTATTAAAATTATTTTCGTCGTTTATAAATTTAGAATTAGCTTTATATTGTTTATTTGATTATGTTTTTCTCTCATGATATCAGAAGTGTCTGAGCAATATTTGATAGTACAAAATGTATCAACAAGTCCTGAAGAGCTAATTGTTTAGAAGACACATGATACCAGTAGTGTCTGATAAATATTAGATTGTGGATAATAAATGAAGGCTCTAGAAGAGTTTATTTTCAAATATGTCATTCATATTATATGATTATGGTCAAAACATATGTTGTAGTAAACCTGAAGTTTACTAATGCAAATGGCTATCATATTGAGACTACAAATGATTGGAAGATTGAAAATTTTCATGTTTCCACAATCATTGGGGGTAAAATAATATGTATGTGAGAAGTTACCCACTTTATTCTTCAAATTGTACTACATCATGTATCATAGTAAACCAGAAGTTTACTAATGCAAAAGCAGTCACAGTAAATCAGAAGTTTTACTAAGGCAAAAGTAGCTATAGTAAATCAGAAATTCGCTGATACAAAAGTAGCCACAGTAAATCAAAAATTTACTAATGCAAAAGTTTATGCCTTAGTAAACCAGAAGTTTACTAAGAGATAGCAAATGCAATGATAAACTTGAAGTTTTCATTTGCCATTTTTAAATAAGCTATTTGAGAATTCAAATAAGCATTTATTGAAGAACTAGAATATTCTTCAAGAATTCTCTTATGTTGTTTTGTTCTCATAATAAATTGATTATACCACCTAAAGTTGGGACTAAGACCCTGATCTGAAATATATAAAAGGTGAATATGGGCTCATTCACCTATCATGTGAACCACTTATAGATGCATATATGATATGGTTACACGTGCATTTATTGTCAACCTGCAGTTTGGCATTTGAAATTGCTTTTATCAATTAAGAGCATAAATTTCAGATTATGAAATCAAGATAGTTCATCTTGATAATGCTGGTTTATATCCAAGCTGGTTTAGCATTGAATACCTCCTATTAATGGCTAAACTATTGCTTATGAGAACAAAGCTTCATGTGTTGGTCTAAGATTTTCTAAATTGCATACAACAACACTTGTATGCATCAGACCAACAATATGATAAATCCTCCCCTCACAATTGGTTTAGGATCAGAAACCAAATATTTTTACTATCTTTTGATGTGTGGTATATGATTAATTTCTCTACCATAATGCACAAAGATATGTTTCCCAAAGAATATTGGTGATATATGTTAGTTTTTCTAACATTTGGGGGATGGAATAAACAGCTGAAAAATATGCTATATGAATCGAATTATCATTAGTATGATCCTCACTCAGAAGATAATTCAAGTCAAATGCCAGAAGCATTTGCTGATCCAAAATTAAATATCATATTTCAGCTGCAAATGCTCCTATCAAAATTAAAGTCCCTGAAGGATGGAGTTTACTGTACGCATGAAGCGTGGTAGACCAATCGGTTCCAAAGGTTACAATCCTTGAAAAGGATAGGAGCAAGTGCTCAAAATGATCATAATAAGGAGGAAATGGGCTCTAGAAGAGCCACGACATAATATTTCATGAAACTCCAGAAGAAGTTCAGGTACCTGAAATAAGGAAAGTAATGAGATCTCAACAAGTTATGTCGCTTGGGAACCAATATGAAATGATTGTCGACGATATATTTGATACAATATAGTGCACAATATTGTAAAAGATTGTGAGGATCGGACTTGTAGTTGAGACACCTGAAGATGTCATGCCATTTAAATGTAAGTCATAACCTATATGACTCATTTGATTAATTCTATATGAAGATCCCTGAAGGATTTAAAGTGCCTGAAGCATATATTTCAAAGTCTCGAGAAATATATTCAATCAAATTACAAAGGTCTTTCTACGATTTAAATCAGTCTAGGCGTATGTGATATAATCGCCTCAGTGAATATTTGTTGAAAGAAGGTTACATAAATGATGTTATTTGTCCATGTATTTTTATAAAGAAAATACATCAGAATTTATTATACTTGTTGTTTATGTTGTTGACATAAATCTTATTGGAACTCCAGAAGAGCTCCAAAAGGCAAATGAATATCTTAAGAAGGGATTTAAGATGAAAAATCTTGGAAAGACAAAACTTTGTCTTGGTTTGTAAATTGAACATTTAGCAGACGAGATCTTTATTCATCAATCTGCCTATACGGCAAGGGTCTTAAAACGCTTTTACATGGACAAAGCGCACCCATTGAGTACACCAATGGTTGTTCGATCACTTGAAATGAATAAGGATTTATTCCGACCTCTATAAAAGAACGAGGAACTGATCGGTCCCGAAGTACCATATCTCAGTGCAATTGGTGCACTAATGTATCTTGCTAATGCTACAAGGCCTGACATAGCATTTTCTGTTAATTTACAAGCAAGATATAGTTCTTATCCTACACGAAGATATTGGAACGGGTTTAAGCATATATTGCGATATTTAAAGGGAATTATTGATATGGATTTGTTTTATGCTAACAAAGATAGTATAGATCTTGTTGGTTATGTAGATGCAAGTTATTTATCTGATCTCCATAAAACTCGATCAAACCGGATACATATTTACATATGGAGGTACTGTCATATCATGGCGCTCCACAAAAAAACCTATTGTTGATACTTCTTCAAATCATGCTGAGATAATAGCTATACATGAAGCAAGTATGGAATGCGTATGGTTGATATCAATAATCCATTTTATTCGAGAAAAATGTGGTTTGGAATGTGAGAAAAGGCCCACAATTTTATACGAAGACAATGCTGCATGCATAGCCATTTTGAAGGGATGATTTATAAAAGGAGATAGAACGAAGCACATTTCACCAAAATTATTCTACACACATGATCTTCAGAAAAATGATGACATTGATGTGCAACAAATCCGTTCAAGTGACAATCCGGCAGATTTATTCACTAAGTCTTTGCCAACTTCAACTTTTGAGAAAATGGTATACAAGATTGGGATGTGGAGACTCAAATATTTGAAACAAGGTTTTCATCAGGGGGAGTAAAATACGTGGTGCACTCTTTTTCCCTTACTAAGGTTTTTTTCCATGGGGTTTTCCTTATAAGGTTTTTAATGAGGCACCTAGACATGTGTATTACAAAATATGTGTACTCTTTTTCCTTCACTAGGATTTTTTCCCACAGGGTTTTTCCTAATAAGGTTTTAATGAGGCACATTATCTTTTAATGAACATCCAAGGGGGAGTAGTATAAATATATATTATATTATAGATGTTCATAAGCTTCCTGAAGAAGCTTATCCATATGGTACTCCGCCGTAAATATGTTTATCTATTTGGTACTCTATTGGAGATAAGCTTCCTAAAGAAGCTTATCATTTCGGTACTCTATTATGGATAAATATTACCTCCGGTAGAAGATTATCTATGTCTGGTACTAGTAGCAGCTTACAAGCAGCTGATGCAGGCAGGTTGCAAGCAACTCAATGAAATGATTTGCAGTGGCTTCTTATTAAAGAGACAGGTTGCAAGCAGCTCATGCAGACAACTTACAAGCAGCTGCAGAAAAGCCTCGCAGCTGCTTCCAGATAAGCCTCGCAGCTGCTTCCTTTCTTCTATAAATAGAGGAGTTTTCAGTTCATTATGTACATCAGTTTGAAAGTTGTCACGACCCGAAATTCCCACCGCCGGGATCGTGATGGCGTCTAACGTTGAACCCGTTATACAAGCCAACGTATTTAATTATATTTAGTAAAACCTTTAATTATTCAGCGAGAACATGTAAAAATCGGCTTTTTCGTAACTAAAAGCTTAAAAGTAAGAACAAATAACAAGGAAATGCATAACTAAATCCATAAACCTAGCAAATACTCAAACTAGCCTACCCGGATCTTTGGAGTCACAATGTCACGGACTATCTATGATTAATACAGATAAAAGGTGGAAAGAAATAATACAAATGTTTTCTAAAGTACTAGAAACAGAAATAAAGGAAAGTAAAATAAGGAAGGGGACGCCAAGGCCTGCGGACGCCTGCAGGTCTACCTCAGTGTCTCCGGTGGACTGAAGGATACTCCCTCGATCAGTGTCCACTGGGTCCGGTACCGTAATTTGCACAACATAAAGAAGTGCAGGTGTAGCATCAGTACAACCGACCCCATGTACTGAGTAAGTGCCGAGCCTAACCTCGGCGAAGTAGTGACGAGGCTAGGACACGACAAATAATAAACACCTGTGCAATTCAATAATATATATAACAAGAATAACGACAGGAAAATGAACAGTTAGGTGTAAAACGGGGGAGAACATGATGGGGACAAGGGGTAAACAATTACTGGATCACAGAACGAAGCAACAGTCTAAGTATCAAAAATGGCACAGAAAGTAAATACATAGAACAGACAAGTACACGGCATCACTCTTCGTGATTTATTCTCATCCTCACCAAAACAAGTGCACGACATCACCCTTCGTGCTTTTACTCTCATCCTCACCAATACAAGTATATAAATAAATAAATAAATACATGGCATCACCCTTCGTGCTTTTACTCTCATCCTCACAATGCAATGAATAAATAAAACGGCACGGCATCATCCTTCGTGCTTTTAAATATTAAATCATGACACGACATCACCCTTCGTGCTTTACACTCTCATCCTCACAATGCAACAAATAAATACACGACATCACCCTTCGTGCTTTACACTCTTCCTCACAATGCAACAATTAAATACACGGCATCACCCTTCGTGATTTACACTCTTCCTCACCCAAATAATATCAAGAACAACAGTTTGGCAAGGAAAAATAAATAACATGTATCATAATCACAACATCCTGGCAAGGGAACAACAATAGAAACAAATACCGTCCCGCAAGGGGCACAACTATAACCAATCTCGCTCAAGTGTAAAACTTAACAAAATAATCCTCAACCGACAATTAATCAACAGTGTTCGCAACCAAGTATTTCCAACAATTGAATAACCTCCAAAATGAAACCTACTTCATAACACAATAAATAACGAAGAAAAACACATATATCATAATGACCGACTCATGGGCATGCTTGACAATAATGCGTAGGTACTCGTCACCTCACATATACATTGAACATGGTATAAACACATAGAAAATATGACTCAACACCTATTCCCTCAAGCTAAGGTTAGGCCAAACACTTACCACGATGCCACGAACACAATTCAAGCCTCAACTACCGCTTTACCTCTTGATTCCACCACCAACTCGCTCGTATCTAGCCACAAGTTACTTAATTATATCAATAAATGCTAAATGAATCAATTCTAATGCATGTAAATGAGTTTTCTAAAGTTTTCCCCAAAAAGTCAAAAATCGACCCCGGGCCCGCTTAGTCCAAACTCAAAGTTCAGACCAAAACCCGATTACCCATTCACCCCCGAGCTCGGATATATAAATTGTTTTGGAATCCGACCTCAATTTGAGGTCAAGATCCCCAAATTTCAACATTCTTAGGTTTACCCAAAATTTCCAATTCCACCATGAAAACCCTAGATTCTAGGATGAAATCTTGTAAAAAGAAGTTAAGGATTAAAGATAATGAGTTAGAAATCACTTACTAGTGTTTTGGATAAGAAAGAGTGTTTGAAAAATCGCCTCTTATGTTTTTAGGGTTTTGAAAAAATGAAAAAAAATGAAAAAAATCTGAAAATCCCGTTTAAATATACCCCCTCCCCTCCTCCCCCCCCCCCCCCCCCCCCCCTCCCTTCGCATCCTACGCATGTATCATACTCGATANGCCGCGAAGACCTTTCCACTGCGGACCGCACAAAGGCGACCGCGACCGCGAAGACCCTTCCACCGCGGACAGCACAAAGGCGACCGCGGACCGCACTGGCGGGTTCAGAGATCTGTACTTCTCTGAACCTGCAACAACCCTGTTCTAAGCCTAAAAACATCCCGGGACCTACCCGAAACTCACCCGAGCCCTCAGAACTTCAAACCAAAAGTGCACACAACCTCGAAAACATCCTACGAACTTATTCGTGTAATCAAATCACCAAAATAACATCATAAACATCGGATTAAACCCCCAAATCAATGAAATTTCTCAAAACTCGTTTAAACATCAAATTTTGCAATTTAGGTCCGAATCACGTCAAATGGATTCCGTTTCTTACCAAATTTCATAGATAACCCACATAAATCATATCAAACCTGTACCGGGCTTCGGAACCAAGCTACGTGCCCGATACCACAGGTTTCACATTGAATTTCATTTTCAAAAACCTTTATATTTTTCAGAAAATAATTTTCTTTAAAAATTCATTTCTTGGACTTGGGACCTCAGAATTCGATTTCGGGCATACGCCCAAGTCCCATATATTCCTAAGGACCCTCCGGTGTCCGTTTACCAAAAATGTTGACCAAGGTCAACTTTACTCAAATTTCAACACAAAAATATCATTTTCATTAGTTTTTCTCATAACGGCTTTCCGGCTACACGCCCGGGCTGCGCACGCGAATAAAGGTGCGATAAAAGGAGGTTCTCATGACCTCGGGACACAGATTTAGCTAGAAATACACGGGATGACCTTTTGGGTCATCACAATCTCCACCTCTAAAACAAACGTTCGTCTTCGAACGGACGTAGAAAGATACCTAAATCGGGGAAAAGATGGGGATATCGGCTCCGCATATCGGACTCGGTCTCCCAAGTAGCTGCCTCAACAGGATGCCCTCTCCACTGAACACGAACCGAGGGATAACCCTTCGATCTCAACTGACGAACCTGCTGGGCTAATATGGATACCGTCTCCTCCTCATAAGTCAGATCCTTGTCCAACTGGACACTGCTGAAGTCAAGTACATGAGAGAAATGGGCAATATACTTTCGAAGCATAGATACATGAAACACCGGATGTACGACTGATAAACTCAGTGGCAAAGCAAGTCTATAGGCCACCTCTCTTACCTTCTCAAGAATCTCAAAGGGACCAATGTACCTAGGGCTTAATTTGCCTTTCTTCCCGAACCTCATCACGCCCTTCATAGGCGACAGCCGAAGCAATACTCGGTCTCCTATCATAAATGCCAAATCATGAACTCTGCGGTCTGCATAACTCTTCTGCCTGGACTGAGCTGTACGAAGTCTATCCTGAATGATCTTCACCTTGTCCAAGGCATCCTGAACTAACTCTGAACCCAAAAATCTAGCCTCTCCCGGCTCGAACCACCCAACTGGCGACCGACACCGCCTACCATACAACGCCTCATAATGAGCCATCTAAATGCTCGACTGGTAGCTGTTGTTGTAGGCAAACTCAACTAAAGGCAAAAACTGGTCCCATGAACCTCCAAAGTCAATGACACATGCTCGCAACATATCCTCCAAGATCTGAATGGTACGCTCGGACTGCCCGTCCGTCTGAGGATGAAATGTTGTGCTCAACTCAACCCGTGTGCCCAACTCACGCTGAAATACTCTCTAGAAATGGGAGGTAAACTGAGTACCTCGATCAGAAATAATAGACACGGGCACACCATGCAAGCGAACAATCTCCCTAATGTAGATCTTTGCCAACTTCTCTGAAGAATACGAAACTGCTACAGGAATGAAGTGTGCTGACTTGGTAAGCCTATCCACAATGACCCATACCGCATCAATCATCCTCTGAGTCAGTGGGAGTCCAGCTACGAAATCCATGGTGATACGCTCCCACTTTCACTCGGGAATCTCAATCCGCTGCATCAAACCACCGGGTCTCTGGTGCTTGTACTTAACCTGCTGACAGTTTAAGCACCGATTTACATATGCCAAAATGTCTTTCTTCATCCTCTGCCACCAATAATGCTGCCGTAAATCCTGGTACATCTTTGCGGCGCCCGTATGAATGGAATACCGGGAACTATGGGCCTCCTACAGTATCAACTTACGAATACCATCAACATCAGACACACAAATATGGCTCCGCATCCTCAAGGCTCCATCATCATCAATTGTAACTTGCTTGGCACCTCCGTGCCGTACCGTATCTCTAAGAACACATAAATGACGATCGTCATATTGCCGGTCTCGAATACGATCAAACAATGAAGAACGGGCCACAGTATAAGCTAAAACACTGCCAGTCTCTGAAACATCCAATCTCATGAATCGATTGGCCAAGGCCTGAACATCTAAAGCAAGCGTTCGCTCCCCGACAGTTATATAAGCAAGACTACCCATGCGGCTGAGTTCCGGCTGAAAGCTTGGCCACCACATTGGCCTTTCCCTGATGATAAAGAATGGTATAATCTTTCAACAGCTCTAACCATTTTCCCTGCCTCATATTCAACTCTTTCTGCTTGAATAGATACTGCAAACTCTTATGGTCCGTGAACACCTCACACGACACACCACACAAATAATGCCTCCAAATCTTCAACGCATGAACAATGGCTGCTAACTCCAAATCGTGAACTGGATAGTTCTTCTCATGAATCTTCAACTGACGAGAAGCATAGGCTATAACCTTTCCGTCCTGAATCGACACTGCACCAAGTCCAACCCGTAAAGCATCACAATACACGGTATATGGCCCTGAACCTGTGGGCACAACTAACACCGATGCCGTGGTCAAGGCTGTCTTGAGCTTCTGAAAGCTCGCCTCACACTCATCAGACCACCTGAACTGGGAACCCTTCTGAGTCAGCCTGGTCACTGAGGTTGCAATAGATGAAAAGCCCTCCACAAATCGTCGATAATAGCCTGCTAAGCCGAAGAAACTCTGAATCTCTGTAGATGAAGTGGGTTTAGGACAATCTCTGACTGCTCAAATCGTCTTGGGATCCACCTGAATACCCTCTGACGACACCACATGACCCAAAAATGCTACCGAGCTCAACCAGATTTCACACTTAGAAAATTTGGCATACAACTGTCTATCCTTCAGAGTCTGGAGGATGACTCGAAGGTGTTGCTCATGCTCCTCTCGGCTGCGAGAGTATATCAATATATCATCAATGAAAACAATAACAAACGAGTCCAAATAGGGCCTAAATACTCGGTTCATCAACTCCATAAAAGAATCTGGGGAAATTTGTCAACCCAAATGACATCACCAAGAACTCATAATGCCCGTACCGAGTGCGAAAGGCCGTCTTAGGGACATCAGACGCCCTAATCCTCAAATGATGGTAGCTAGATCTCAAGTCAATCTTGGAAAACACTGTAGCGCCCTGAAGCTGGTAGAATAAATCATTAATCCTCGGTAAAGGATACTTGTTCTTGATAGTAACCTTGTTCAATTACCGGTAGTCAATACACATCCTCATTGAGCCATCTTTCTTCTTAACAAAAAACACTAGGGCACCCCAAGGGGAAACACTAGGCCTAATGAAGCCCTTATCAATCAAGTCATATATCCGATCCTTCAATTCCTTCAGCTCTGGCGGGGCCATACGATATGGCAGAATGGAAATGGGTTGAGTGCTCGGAGCCAACTCAATGCAAAAATCAATATCCCTGTCGGGTGGCATACCCGGAAGGTCAGCACAGAATACCTCTGGAAACTCACGAACCACGGGCACAAACTCCATAGAAGGAACCTCGGCACTAGAATCACGAACATATGCCAAATAGGCCAAACAACCCTTCTCGACCATGCGCCGAGCCTTTATTTATGAAATAACTCTACCAGAAGAATGACTAGGAGTCCCTCTCCACTCCAATCGGGGTACCCCAGGTAAGGCCAAGGTCACAGTCTTGGCATGACAATCTAGAATAGCATGATAGGGAGATAACCAATCCATCCCCAAGATGACATCAAAATCAACCATATCAAGAAGCAAGATATCTACATGAGTCTCCAGACCACCAATAACCGCTAAGCATGAATGGTAGACTCGATCTACCACAATAGAATCACCCACCGGTGTAGATACATATACAGGGGGTACTCAGGGAATCACGAGGCATAATCAGATAAGGAGAAAAATATGAAGACACATAGGAGAATGTAGACCCCGAATCAAATAAAATCGAAGCATCTCTGCTGCAAACGGAAACCATACCTATAATGACTGCATCAGAGGCCTCAGCCTCAGGTCTGGCAGGTATAACATAGCATCGGGGCTGAGCCCCACCAATCTGAACATCCCTGGGTCGACCTAAAACGGCGTAACCTCTACCTCTCATAGCATGTCCTCCACCTCTAGCACCTCGACCTATACCCCTAGCTGGCTGAGGGGGTGGGGGTGCACCTGGTGCGGAAATCATAGCACGGGAACCCGAATGATAAGAACTACTAGAAGCTCGGGGGCAATACCTAGCAATGTGCCCTGGAACACCACAAGAGTAACAAGACCTCTGCTGCTGAGACTGCTGGCCCTGAAACTGTCCCTGTCGACCAGAATAACCACCCTGGAAGCTCTGAAGTGGCGGTGCACTGATAAGAACTGGTGGTGCACTAATAGGAGTTGGTTGTGCACAACGGGATACCTGAAATGCCGGCTGGTATGGTCTAGGAGGATGATCTCTGCCAAAAGAATCTCTGCCTCCAAATGAGGAACCATTGAATCGACCGAAATGACGAGGTCTCTTTTCAAACCCCTGACCACTTCCCTGCGACAAGACCATCTCAATGCGCCTGGCCACATTGGCCGCCTCCTGGAATTAAATATCGGTACATGACTCCCTGGCCATCTGAAGTCTAATAGGCTGAGTTAGACCCATCAATAAACCTCCTTACCCTGTCTCGATCGGTGGGGAGTATCATGATAGCATGTCGGGCAAAAGTGATAAACCTGGTCTCGTACTGGGTAACTGTCATAAAGCCCTGCTGTAGACGCTCAAACTGCCTCCAAAGCTCCTCTATCTAGGTAACTGGTAGAAACTTCTCCAAGAACAACTCGGAGAACTGAGCCCAAGACAACGGCGAAGATCCGACTGGCCTAGTCAAGCAAAAATCCCTCCACCAAGTCTTGGCGGTACCAGAAAGACGGAATATGGAAAAATCAACCCCATTGGTCTCTACGATCCCCATGTTCCGAAGAACCTCATAGCAACTGTCCAAGTAATCCTGGGGATCCTCTGATGGTGCACCAGTAAATATAGTGGGAAATAACTTGGTGAACCGATCCAATATCTACAAGGTATCGGCAAATATAGCTTCTCCCTCAATGGCCTGTGCCACAATACCCGGCTGAGCTGCTCCATTTTCCTGAGGTGCTGGATTCTGGAACTGAGAAGCTAACTGCTCTTGTGTGCGGGTAGCAGGAGTCTAGGCCCTTCCCCCAGCCTGAGATACGACTAGTGCTGTAGGAAGAAGGCCGGCCTGAGCCACGCTCTCCATAAGGCCCACTAAGCGGACCAGAGTGTCCTGAAGAACCGGGGTGGCAATGAACCCCTCTGGGACCTGAGCCTTGTCCAACTGGAACTGTCTGAGTGGGAATCTCCTCGGCAAACTCTACCTGAGGATCCTCCACTAGGGCTGCTGCTCTGGGATGAGCCCTGCCCCTGCCTCGTCCTCGGCCCCTCGTGGGAGCTGCAACTGGAGGATCGGGCTGCTGATCGGTGGATGAGGAAGCACGCATTCTCGCCATCTGCGAGGGAGTAGAATAGAAACTCAGTTAGCATTTAGAACTCAAATCGCACGACAGAGAAGAAAGATGTGAAGTTATTCCTAACTTTGCAGCCTCTGGGGATAAGTACAGACGTCTCCATACCGATCCCTCAGACTCTACCAAGTTTGTACGTGACTTGTGAGACCTAGGCAACCTAGAGCTCTGATACCAACTTGTCACGACCTGAAATTCCCACCGTCGGGATCGTGATGGCGCCTAACGTTGAACCTGCTAGACAAGCCAACATATTTAATTATATTTAGTAAAACCATAAATTATTCAGCGAGAACAGGTAAAAATTGGCTTTTCCGTAACTAAAAGCTTAAAAGTAAGAACATATAACAAGGAAATGCATAACTAAATCCATAAACTTAGCAAATTCTCAAACTAGCCAACCCGGATCTTTGGAGTCACAATGTCACGGACTATCTATGATTAATACAGATAAAAGGTCTGAAAGAAATAATACAACTATTTTCTGAAGTACTAGAAACAGAAATAAAGGAAAGTGGAATAAGGAAGGGGACGCCAAGGCCTGCGGACGCCTGCAAGTCTACCTCAGTGTCTCCAGTGGACTGAAGGATACTCCCTTGATCAGTGTCCACTGGGTCCGGTACCGTAATCTACACAACATAAAGAAGTTCAGGTGTAACGTCAGTACAACTGACCCCATGTATTAAGTAAGTGCCGAGCCTAACCTCGGCGAAGTAGTGACGAGGCTAGGACACGACAAATAATAAACACCTGTGCAATTCAATAATATATATAACAGGAATAACGGCAGGAAAATGACCAGTTAGGTGTAAAACGGGTGAGAACATGATGGGGACAAGGGGTAAACAATTACTGCATCACAGAACGAAACAACAGTCTAAGTATAAAAAATAGCACAGAAAGTAAACACATAGAACAAACAAGTACACGACATCACCCTTCGTTCTTTACTCTCATCCTCACCAAAACAAGTGCACGGCATCACCCTTCGTGCTTTTACTCTCATCCTCACCAAAACAAGTAAATAAATAAATAAATACACGGCATCACCCTTCGTGCTTTACACTCTTCCTCACAATGCAATAATTAAATACACGGCATCACCCGCCGTGCTTTACACTCTTCCTCGCCCAAACAATATCAAGAACAATAGATTGTCAAGGAAAAATCAATTACATGTATCATAATCACAACATCCTAGCAAGGGAACAACAATAGAAACAAATATCGTCCCGTCAATGGGAACAACTATAACCAATCTCGCTCAAGTGTAAAACTTAACAAAATAATCCTCAACCGACAATTAATAAACAGTGTTCGCAACCAAGTATTTCCAAACATTGAATAACCTCCAAAATGAAACCTACTTCATAACACAATAAATAACGAAGAAAAACACATATATCATAAGATCGACTCACGGGCATGCTTGACAACAATGCATAGGTACCCGTCACCTCACCTATACGTTGAACATGGGATAAACACGTAGCACATATGACTCAACACCTATTCCCTCAAGCTAAGGTTAGGCCAAACACTTACCTCGATGCCACGAACACAATTCAACCCTCAAATACCGCTTTACCTCTTGATTCCACCACCAACTCGCTTGTATCTAGCCACAGGTTACTTAATTATATCAATAAATGCTAAACGAATCAATTCTAATGCATGGAAATGAGTTTTCTAAGATTTTTTCCAAAAAGTCAAAAATTGACCCCGGGCTCGCTCGGTCCAAACTCGAAGTTTGGACCAAAACCCGATTACCCATTCACCCCCGAGCCCAGATATATAAATTATTTTTGAATCCGACCTCAATTTGAGTTCTAGATCCCCAAATTTCAACATTGTTATGTTTTACCCAAAATTTCCAATTCCACCATGAAAACCCTAGATTCTAGGATGAAATTTTGTAAAACGAAGTTAAGAAGAAAATGAGTTAGAAATCACTTACTAATGTTTTGGATAAGAAAGAGTGTTTGGAAAATCGCCTCTTATGTTTTTAGGGTTTAAAAAAAAATGAAAATAGCTGAAATCCCGTTAAAATATATCCCCTCCCCCGCAGGCCCCCACCGCGGACCGCACAAAAGCGATCGCGGCCGCGAAGACCCTTCCACCACGGACCGTGCAAAGGCGGCCGCGGCCGCGAAGAACTTTCCACCGCGGACCGAACCACCGCGACCGTGAAGAACCTTCCACCGCGGACCGCACAAAGGCGACCGCGGACCGCACTGGCGGGTTCAGAGATCTGTACTTCTCTGAACCTGCAACAACCCCGTTCTAAGCCTAAAAACATCCCGGGACCTACCCGAAACTCACCCGAGCCCTCGGAACTTCAAACCGAAAGTGCACACAACCTCAAAAACATCTTACGGACTTATTCATGTAATCAAATCACCAAAATAACATCATAATCATCGGATTAAATCCCAAAATCAATGAAATTTCTCAAAACTCCTTTAAACACCAAATTTTGCAATTGAGGTCCGAATCACGTCAAATGATTTCTGTTTCTTACCAAATTTCATAGATAACCCACATAAATTATATCGAACCTGTACCGGGCTCCGGAACCAAGCTACGGGCCCGATACCACAGGCTTCACGTAGAATTTTATTTTCAAAAACCTTTATATTTTTCAAAAAACAATTTTCTTTAAAAATTAATTTCTCGGACTTTGGACCTTGAAATTCGATTCCGGGCATATGCCCAAGTCCCATATTTTCCTACGGACCCTCCGAAACCGTCAAATTACGAATCCGGGCCCGTTTACCAAAAATGTTGACCAATGTCAAATTTACTCAAATTTAAACACAAAATATCATTTTCATTAGTTTTTCTCATAACGGCTTCCCAGCTACACGCCCGGGCTGCGCACGCAAATTGAGGTGGGTTAAAGGAGGTTCTCCTGACCTCGGAACACAGATTTAGCTAGAAATACACGGGATGACCTTTTGGTCTTCACAAAAGTTGAATAAGATATCAATCTCTCTCTCTATACTTGTCTTCGGTTTATTTACTTTGCAGTCTTTATTTTATAACAAAATTGTATTTGTAACTATTTTAAATTAAGAAGGTCACTCAACTTGTAGTAGCATTGTGGTAAAAACATCAAATAAATTTTTCTAGCCACAAAATTACTCAACTTTAACTTTATTTTATTCATATCTTTCTTGTCAATTTCTGGCCAACTTCACCGAAAATCTCAATAATTTCATTTAAAAATATTACTTTAAAGTAAAAGAGCTCTATGACCTAAATAGGGAAGATATTACACATGCCAAAACCTAAATATGCTATTATCAAACAAGTCAAAGGCGCCTAGGAATCTCATCTTTCTTCCTCAATTTATTCCCTAAAAGTCTAATCTACTCTAAAAATAAAAAAACTACCCGGTTCAAACTACAACTCATGGAAAAGAACCGAGGCACAAGGAAAAACCACAGGGGATTATTACTACCTAAAGAAAGCCAAAAGACATATTTTTGGAAATTTTGTTTAGACTTTAATCCCTCAAGAAAACTGGCTAGGAGATCCATCGTTGGGAAAAGCCCAATTTTTTTTACCTTTTTTCGATTTTTTTTCCTGATTTTTCATAGCTACTAAACTACTACACAACTACGAAAACAAAAACAAGAAGTTAAAAATTTTCTAACATCCTAGTACTAATTATCTATAGAATTCTCCCACCCCACACTTAAAGAGTGCAGTGTCCCCAATGCACAAATAAAGCAAAACAATAAAGAGGGAGGTCAAGAAACTCCCTAAAAGGCCAAAGGCCGAAACAATAGAGGCTCACGAGGTACTCAGACTTCCCCCAGGTACGGTCCTTTGTGTGGGCATCCCATACTTAGTTCTCACTCTCTAACTTGCTTTTGCACTCTTCCAATGGCTCTGCCTCCTATATTTATAATCCCACAAAACAAAAACAAACACTACAACAATAATAAGAGAAAAATAGAAATAAAAGAAAGGAGACAGATGGGTTGCTTCCCACAAGCGCCTGATTTAACGCCGCGGCACGACTTGAACCACTTTTTCCTCCACCTCGAATTTATGAATTGTACCCCTAACATGGCATCCAGTCTGCGGCTATGCTCCAGTGGTGGGGCTATAAGTATAACCAAGCCAAATAAATAAATTTTCCACTCTACACTTCTTGGCCTTTAGATGAAGTATATGATTATGTCTCTGTGGCACGATAAATTCCAGAATGTAAGCACCTTGTTCCTCATCCATTGGCTCCTTCAAAGGCTCGAATGACTCAATTCCCATATCATCATCCAAATACAATGTTGAAAAATGGATGGAATGAGGACTAATGTGTTCCAACTCTAGAATTGTGTCACTATTTACATCCTCATATGTACACACATTTGAGTCTTTAGATATAACAATATCTACTTCCTCACATGACTCTAGAACACTCTTCTCAACATTGGCATCCTCAAGAAAAATATGGTCTAATGCTTGGTATTCTCGTTTTAGCTCCTCAATTTGGTCTAGAAGATTATTTTCAGCTTCACACAAATCATCATTAAATTGTTGGGCGTTACACGCATCAATATTTGCACTTAAATCTGCATCTAAGTTGTGAAAATCCAAGCCAAACTTGTCAACTTCTTGTGCAAGATCAACTCTCTCCTTCGACCAATCATTCACCAATTTTGTTAGAAGATAACGTCGTTCCACATATTCCCTTAATCGTGAATATTCGTCCCAATACCAACCTCACATAGTTCAGATTATGATAAGACCAAAAGGACGAGCCATTAAAGTCTTTCGTCAACCAAGTGTCTTCATCAATAACCTTACCTCCAGATATTTTGTAAAGACCCGTAAAGTTTCTTGCTTAAAATAATGCCCGAATAAGTCCCCGAGTTGTTATCTTTGAGGAAACTCTTAAATCGGACCTTGATTTTTGTAAAAGTACCCCGGGAATTGGAAGAACTTAATTTTTTCCGAAATTGGGTGTTATGCGACGCACTATGCGATCACATAACGTGTATGCGGACCGCATATTGGCCGCATACACAGGCAGATCACTGCCCAACTGAAGGGGTGTTATGCGACGCATAATGCGATCGCATAACGTGTATGCGGACCGCATAGTGGTCGCATACCTGGGCAGAATGTTTTCAAAATTTGGCCCACCTGGGGGCCATTCTGCGGTCCAATATGCGAACCGCATGTCAGGAATGCGATCGCATTCCTGACCGCATATTCGACACGGTCTTTTAATTTTCTAAAATTATATACCCGACCCCAGTTTCATTTAACCCCTGCCCCCTTTCATTTTAACAAGATTTCTGAACAAAATAGAGAGAAGGAAAGGAGAGTTCTTGAGAGAGGAAGTGGTCCTTCCATTAAAGTGATTTTCAAGGTCTCTCGAGCTCGGTATTTCGAGTAATTTCCTTCTTCCCCATTCTAGTAGGTAAGGGTTCCCAATCCCCCTTTTCCATAAATTTTCTGATTTTAAACAAAGGGAGGGTTGGCATGGATTGACTCTTGAAAATATTAACTAAGACCTTGCATGCATGTTTAATAGTGGTGTTGATCTAGTAAGAATGAGTGGGTTGGGGTAAACTTCACAAAGATAGGGTTGGTAATCTAATGGGT